>VYZP01007789.1:19189-83005 GCA_013400635.1 Hypocryptadius cinnamomeus | reverse complement strand
CTCCCTTCCCATTTTACACCTCTCCCTCCACCCTCATGGCCAGCCACAGCCAGAGGGGTGGCTCAAGGCCCTGAGCTGGGTGGATCCCCATCCTGACCAAACCAGGGTTTGTACTCCTATGTTCAAAACTGTTTAAACAAAACCCACAGTTTCATCTTACAGTTTTTCTTTTCCTTCAAAAATTCAGCCAGGCTACCCTTACTTCCTTTAGGCACCAGCTCCATGCATTTTTCCAGTGATGAAGAGAATTAGGTTTTGTTCTCATGGACCAACTCGGTGTTGAGGGAAGGGTGAGGAGCGAGTCACCACGTTCCCAGAAGGAGGACAACAATCAGTGCTATGGAATGAGCCTGTTCTCACATCCCACTGTCCTGCCAAGCTCCTCAGGCCAGTAACAGGAGGATCTGTCACAGCCAGAGTGCCAGTTAATGCCCTTGCACTGAGTTAATGGCACTTTCATAGAAATGGAAATTCACTTTAAAAACACCTAAAACAGCACTCCAGAAAACGAACCATTTCTTCTTTCATCAACCATTTCATCAACCCTGCAAAGGGGAAGAAAACTGATATTGTCCAGGATAAAAGGGGAAACTTCTTAATTATGTAAGAGACTGAGACTGCCAGGAACAGCAGCAGCCCCAGAGACTCAAGCACAGGATGGGAAAGAATCATCAGATCCAGAGTACTATCACAGAGCTAAAATTATATCTAGTTTTTTGCCTCCAGACATCTCTGGAAATCCCCCAGTTCTAAACCTAACAACCTTTAACTGTGTGTCCTAAGTAGTTTTATATGAAAAAATCCACCTGGTAATTCTAAATAAGCTGTAGTACATATTTTTAAGCCATCCAACTTTCTTTTGAGAACAGTAATAATAGTTTGATTCTTGTATAAAATACATTCCCAGTTCCTCCCCTGAGCACATTTCAGCAGCAGCACATTGCTGAATGGCGCAGGGCCTCTCCCTTTCCCAGGTCAGTGGGTACGGTGGTCCTGAGCCAGCCAGGCCCTGGGCAGACCCAGAGTGCTGGGCAGTGGAGGAGCCACCAGCCTTGCAAGTGTTCAAAAAAGGTGAATATGTGGCACCTGGGGACATGGTGACATGTTTACTCAGGTAAACAAAGTGGAGGAGACCCATCTGTCCAGGCTGAACCAAGCCCTCCTGAGGCAGAGGGAAATTGCTGCTTTGCTTATGTTGAATAAAACAGTGGTTAAACCCCTAAGTTAAAAGAATTTCTCCTTCTTCCTCTGGCTACTTCTTCCTCCTACATCACAGAATGATAGATTAAAACTCCATCTCTGGTAGAATCCCAGACTAGTTTGTTGGAAGGGCCCTTAAAGATCATCTCATTCCAACTCCCCTGCCATGGGAAGGGACACCTGCCACTAGACCAGCACTGCCACTCAGCATTATCAGAACCTTCAAACAATGCATTCTTCATCCATATTTCTGCTGCAGCTTTTGAAAATCCCACCCTGAGGTGCCAGGAACAGTTCCAATCACTCCCAAATCCCAAATCTGCTCTGTCCACACACAAAGCTCTCCAGGTCACCCTGAAGTGATTGCAGAACAGCTTTCCCAAGGCTGGCTGGCTCAAGCCACTTCTCCAGGACACATTGCACAAGGCTCAGGCAGAACCTTGCCCAGTCCCTCACACCACACTCCCACTGACTGCAGAGCTGCCTCCGAGCCCTTCCAATGCTCCTAGCACCACATCCACAGCCAAATAAAAGATCTCACTGCTACTTAAGACAAAAGTAGTGACGGCTGCTCCTTTACAAAATTTATAGCTGCACCTTCTAGATAAAAAAAACAACAATGTATTTTTGAGAGGTCCTGCATGCTAAAATCATAGCTCTGGGGAGGCTAAGTGGAAAAGCCAGGATACCTGTCAGCTCAGCACCAATGTGTTTGAAGGGATTTGGTGGTTTCCATGGTGATGGGGAGGGTAAGGGGCTGCCTGATTCCAGCTCTGACTGACGCACATCTCAAACAATCGCTCTCTTCCTGTTCGTATGGCACAAGAAAAACAGGATGCTGAGAGGTGTTTATCTGAAAGAGCGAGATAAGCAAGCGCACTGAGAGTTCTCAAAGTATAGGAGTTCACCAAGGAGATGTTATAGACTTTCTGTGGAAAAAAAAAATCCCACTGCTGCCGTGCTGAACGTGATTAAATTATGCATGGAAAAGTCCTTTCCCTTGGAAGCCGCAGGAAACCGTGCAGAGCTGGTATATGAGCCCTGAATACCAATGGAAAGTCTCTTTAGTGTGTGGTACCGAGTTACAGAGCTGAATGAAAGCAGAGAGCCAGCTCAGTGTGTGATATCTGCCACCCCAAGCCCTGCCTGGGGCCCACTGGGGGGGTGGGTACAGAGGGTTGGGGGCTGCCACAGCCCTGGGGCTGCACAGAGAGCTCAGGCTGCTCTCAAGGGCTCTGTGCCCATGAGCACCAGTTCACAGGCACTTCTCAGGCCTCCCACCCAACCTGAGGCACTTTGCAGCATTTTAAATGTCCCTCAGGGCCTGAGAGGGAATCTGCCCACTTTTTTTCCCAGCTTCATCAGTGACAGAACCTGCAAACCACACAGTCAATAATTACCTGCTCTCTAATCATCACGAGCTGGTACAGCCCAGCAGCACTCTGGGGTTTAGAGCTGAAAATCTCATGTCCAAAAAGCACAGCAGCATTGTCCAGGGGTGGTTCTGGAGCAGGGGAAGGCACCTTCACACCCCTGTCACACGTGGGACAGGCAATACTCCTGTCCAGAGGCTGGGCAAAGCCATGGCACAAAACCAGGGCCTGGCTGGACATACTGAACTGACCTGGGGTCACAGTGACTTTAATGCAGCTCTCCTGTTGATTTACAGAATCACAGAACCTCCCGAGCTGGAAGTGACTCACAAGGACCACACAGTCCAACACCGGCATTCCAGCTGTACCCATCCCACCAATGTGGCTACCAAAACTCTCCCATCATAGCCAGGAATTGTTACAGCTCAGTTCTCTAAGAACAGGCCTGCTTCCCAAAACCCTGTAAGACACAACAGCTGAGCTTTTCCACCTGTGCCATCTGCACTGGAGGATGCAGGGTAGGACACATCTGCATGAGAAAGTGGATTTCTGCTTTATGCAAATTTTGTTTTCCCAGTCATTGCACATATTTAAGACAGCATCAAAGGAACAAAATGGGAACCCAATCATTGTCTCTGGCTTGGCTGGCTTACAGATCAACTCCCAGCCTTTAATTCTAGGAAGTGAGTGACCACGGAGCCTCCTGACAGCCAAGGGCCCCCCTTTTTCCATCTGACTTGCTGTTTGTCTTGGAAGTAGCCAGGTTAAGGCTGTCCCATTCAGCCTGCAGTGGAATGTGGGGCAGATGGAAAGAGGAAAAGACAGACAGAAAGACACTGCAAAAGCTGAGACAAAGCCTGGTGGTGGGATGAAAGAGCGTGGAACGAAGGCAGGGCCCAGCCAAGCCAAACAAAGTTTTCCTTGAGTGATTACATCTGCCGGAGAGTCCCCAGCTTGCACTCTCCTTGCTGAAAAATTCTTTTAATTGTGTCTAGGACATTTTAAAAATCCCAAGAAAAGCTCCTCTGTAATTGTTGGAGCTCTGAACTGTGTGAACTTTTGTCGTGCTGAATGCTGCAAACCTCTGCCACCGAAGCAGGGCTTTGCTGAGGGAGAGCCCTAGGGAAGGAAAACTGGTAATAAATCTCAATTTCTTTTTCCCCAAGTAAAAACAAACAATTTAGACAAATTCTTCTCCCTCCCAATGTCTGTATAGCTCAGTGCAAAGTGCATCCAGCAGAAAATGAAAAGAGATCCGTTCTCAGATTAGCCAAAATTAAGTAAGGTTAAATGAGCGATGTGTAGATCCAAAGCCTACAGCTCTGTGAAATGGGCACCTCCCTGGGGGCCAGCAGGGATGGTGGATCTTCCACAGCCACCAGAGCCACTCAGTGCTGGGTGAGGGAGGAGGGGAACAGTGGGGCAGGAGTGCATGGCCAGCACCTGCACCACACAGCAAGCACCACAAGGTGCCACGGGCAAGTCCTGGCAGATATGAAAATCAACACTTAGGAGCCAGAAAGACAGAGAAATATTAAGTAATCTTCAGGGGCTGTGATCTTGCCTTAATCAGACACTCTTCAAGTGCTACCTGAATGTCACTGCCCTGGGCTTCACCTTACGGGTCCAAATCCCTTGTCTGTGGCAAACCTCCCTCATCTTCAGGCTTGTTTTCACAGCATTAATTTCCCTCCACCCCTCACCGTGACAACCAGAAATGCCAGAGAGTTGACAGACTGCAAGCACCTAATTTCTCTCCTTCAAAACCCACACATCTGCCTGCATGCTCAGGTAACTGGGTATTTGTGTTTGCCACATGTGAGGGTCAGTCACTGGAGGCCACTACAAAGGCAAGGCTCAATGTCAAAGATCACATCAAAAATAACAAGGTGGGTGAGCTGGTCACAGTCTCACAGCTCACCGTGCCACAGGGTGGGGTACCCGGTAAGGAGGGAACACCAACACATCTGTGCCCCTAAAACAGCCACCCAAAGGTGGGCTTGGTGTCTGCACGTTTCCTCAAGCACTCTCAATAAATACCTGGCTGTATCGCATCACCTGGCTGGTGCCAAGACATTCTACTTAGGACGTGAGCTGTCCAAAAGCAAAGTTAATCATTCTCATTAGAATCACAGAATATCCTGAGCTGGGAGAGACCCACCAGGATCACCCAGCCCAGCCCCTGGCCCTGCCCAGAACCCCCCAACAACCCCACCCTGGGCATCCCTGGCAGCGCTGTCCAAAGGCTCCTGGAGCTCTGGCAGCCTCGGGGCCGTGCCCATTCCCTGGGGAGCCTGGGCAGTGCCAGCACCCTCTGGGGGAAGAACCTTTCCCTGAGCTCCAGCCTGAGCTGCCCTGGCCCAGCTCCAGCCGTTCCCTGGCTCCTGTCCCTGTCCCAGAGCAGAGATGGGTGCTGTCCCTCTGCCTCACCTCCACAGAAAATGAGCTTGGCCAAAACACTGATCTGCTCTTGCTGGGCCAGAGAATTGATCCAACTCAGTGAAGGCTCCAAGGTACCAGCACAGGAGCAAAGAGGTGACTCATGTGCCAGGACTGGGTGCAAGGGCATGAGAGAGAAGGGCACATGAGAGAGAAGGGCAGGAGCAAGACCTTTCTCTTGCAGCTGTGATTCAGCTGTTTGATCAGTCAGCACTTCCACTTGCTCCATTCTGCCAGAACACACACCTTTCCTTATCACACAGAACTCACACTACTGACTGCACATCAGGCAGTCACACCTATCCTTCAGTGACCTGAAGGTTTTATGTGCTCTGCCATGCAGAAGACAAGACTCCAGCTGAAGGCAAACTCACACAGCAGCCCCAGGACAGGATTTCTCAGCTTGCTGCTCATGGGGGGGCCGTGAGCAGATCAGCACCCTGAGCCCCTGGAGCAGAGTCACCAGCACTGCCAAAGGATGTCAATGCACAGGTGGATGTCAGCATCATCCAGATTTGTTTTTTAAACAGTATGCCTTATAGAAATTTTAAAACAGTATCTGTAATTTTAGAACAGAATTTATCCTTATGATAGGCAGCCTTTCCAGGCAGATCCACCTCCTCTGCTCCCAGATCCTGCATTTCAGAGAGCACAGCACAGCCAGGATCATGCCATGTGGAAACACCAGCTCAGTGTCTGTTGAACACCTCAACAAGGCTGAAGGAAGCCTCAATGGAGAGAAACACCAGATGTGGCTGAGGGAAGGGAGACATTCAGACCAGGTGGCAGCTCAAAGACATAGAGCCTGATCAGGACCCATGAGCAAAGGGACCAGTGTCTCTCTAGGCCCCAGGTACAGGGAACAGTTTGAGGGCCAAGGAGCACCATTTGAGAACATCCACTGCAATAGTCCCAGTCCTCAAAACTATGGAGGGTTCCCTGAAAACCTCTAGTTTGCTGGGGAGGAGGTTGGGATTTTGTTTGATGCTTATTTGCCTCTTGTTTTTGTCCTGGTAGATAATGTTCATTTCCAGTAACTGTTGACCAAAGTGGAAAAGGAGGATTTAACAATAAAGTGCTAGAGTCCATCACAAGTAATGGCAACCCATGTGCTCTTATGAAACAATAACACACCAACATAAAATAAATCAGTGCCTTTTAACTTAACAATGTAAATTACCCTCCCACCTGCTGTGACTCTCCATAAGGAGAAAAAGCTGGCAGTGTATTTACCAAGCTGTCTATCCCAGTCCCATTCTGCACTGGCCTCCTGCCCTGGGGTTAGACTGTAGGACTCTGTCATCTCTTGCACTCGTATGACCTAAGAAAGGGAATGTGGCCTTTTTCCCACAAGCCCAGAGTGAGAACATCATAAAAGCTGAACTTTAGCCCCCTTTTTGGGCAGGCAGCACAATAGCAAGGAGGATGCTGTTACTCCCCAGAGGCTCTGCTGCTGAAAAACACCACCAAGCTCAAGTAAAAGGTCAGTAGTTAGGATTGCATCTCTTGTTTTCTTCAGTTTTCCTCCTCCGTCAAAAGCAGTTCAACATTCTTTGCACACCCCCCTCCCTCCTTCTGAGAAATGCAGGAAGGAAGTGCTTGCAAAATAGTTTAATTTAAAAGAAGGCACAATCACACACAGCAAACCCTGCTGCAGCCTCTGAGCAGGACGTGTCCGCTGCTCCCCGTTCCCACTGCGGCACAAACGAGTCCCTCCCTGCCCACACACCCGGGCAGGGCTGTGCTCCAACACCTGGGCTGGAGAGCTGTGGTTACGTGCTGCAGGCAGCCCCTGCTCCCCCAAAGCACACAGCACATCTGCCCAGGAGCCAGGGCTGTGCAGCAGGATGAGAAGGATGCAGGGAGCCCTGCAGCCTCCCAGGGCACTGCAGGGTACCAGGCACCGAGTGGCAGCACCGTGGCCCTGGGCTGCAGGACGGTGTCACCTCCTGTCTCTCTCATAACTAGTGCTTGTTTGATTTCACAGGATGTTCTTCCACCAGGGCTTGTTACCTGAACCTTGCTAGGGTTTGGGAAGGTATTTGGGACAGTTGGATTTAACTTGACCCTTTTCTTCACTATATTTATGTGAAAGAACCAGAGTGGGTGGAAGCAGCTGTTATACTCCATGCCTTTTTGCAAAGAGGAATGTAGAGACCAGCAGGCAATTCCTGGAAAACTCCTTCATTATCTATCAGTTTCTGCTGTATGACCACATATCCAATCTAAACATAATTCTTCCCAGGCATACGGTGTTTTTGTATCCCTGGGCAAACAGCACTTACTATCACAAGCCTATTTCTTTGTCTTTTCCAAGACTCTGGCAGTCCCAAGACTTCCCTTGAGCCATGAACCACAACAGCCACATGTCAGGACAGGCTGGCAGTCTCCGCCTGCTCTCTCTTCTTTGAGAATTCCCAGTCCTTCCAGCCCAGTGTCCTGACACAACCCGCTCAGTGCCTGTTCCAGGGTAACACGTTCCCTTCATTGCTCGTGGGTTCATCTCCAGCTGGCATTCTTGGACTTCATGGGACACTGCCAACAAATCACAGTCCTGTCTTTTCTTTAACCCATTGCTGTCACAGGGCATCATTAGGTTAATGAAATAACCATTAACCTGTTTCATTAGGTTAATGAAATAAAGATGAGATCAATGCATGAAGGACTTGAGCAGAATCACACCCATAACCACTTGAGTGGTGCCTCCTTCCAAACAGGATGCCCAGGACAAGCAAACGCACAATCAGTTATTTTCTAGAAGGAAATTTTAAAATGCTGCATGCTGTTAACAAGAGCACTTTGCCGTGTACAGTCACACAGCTTCATAAAGGGGAAGATTAATGCTCTCCCAAACAGGGAAATGGGAGTACCAAATGAATGCCACCAGCAGGCTGGGGACTGGGGGGCTGCAGCAGGACCTGAAACCAGGTTGCTGAGTTTGGCTTTTTTTATTTTAAAGTTGACAGCTTCAACTTCCAGCATCTACACCCATGGGGAAACCTGCTGTTCTCTAGCTCTAGGCCAGATGGGTAAATTTTTTGGGTTAATGTTTTCATAACCATGCAGACAGAGCTGCTGTTTATTATCCATCCCATCCCCAGGAACTTCTTACCTTCTTTTCTTTTTCACTTGCTGTTAATTATGTGCATTTCTGATAGATTTAAAAATAAGTGTTAGCACTGCAGAAATACCTTCAGCTTTAAAATAAGGGTTCCATAATCCTGCATTCTTTATAGACCTTAAATAAAAAATTATTTCTGTCCTGCAGAGTGTTGTAAAGGCATTTAAGGAGATTATTGCCCACCCCATGCCTGCTGCAAGCCCAGACAAAGGACAATAAAAATGTGAAACAGACGAGAAGGAATGAAAGAACCCCAGAAAGGCACATCTGGCTGGGAAGAGGAGGTGCCCCTCCACGAAGTCAGCAAGAGCCTGACCACTCCTTCAGTGAAAAAAATTTTTCTAATATCTAACATGAACCTCCCCTGTAGCAACTAAGGCCTTTTCCTTTCGGCCTGTCCCCTGGCACAGGGCAAAAGAGACCAAACCACCATCTCACTACAATCCCCGCTTCAGGTACTTGTAGGCAGAAATTCCCAGCTCAAGTTTGTGAGGATGCTAAAGCCATACTGAAAAATATAAACCCAAATAGTTGTTTTAATGAATGGTTAAAAACAGGTTACAGAGCAGATAGATCTGAAAATGTGACCCAAATATTGTAATGCAGCATTTAAACAAAAGCAGTGATACAGGGAAAAGATCCCAGTTCAGTTCTGAGCCTCTTCTTGGAGAGAATCCTATTCAGCAAAGGTGATCCAGTGAAAGGTGAGGCCCCCATGTGCCTTAAGGCATCACAGATGGCTTTGCCTCAGCACTGCCCTGAAGAGCTGACAGAAAGCTCTGCCTCGTCCCAGCACCCACAGTGACCCACACATCAGCCGGGGTGCTGGGCACCCCAGAGCATCCCCAGCACCTCCTTGGCCCCAGGCCCCACCACCTGCCAGCACAGCAGCTCCTCAGCAAACATCAGCCCTTTGCCTCCCTTCATCCCTTTCTAATTTGTTGAGGTGCTTATTTGAAGGGGAACTTTGATTGTTAAGATACTTAATGATAATGGGAAGGGCAGCCAACGTGCAGTGTCTGCTGCCAGGCCCAGCCCCAGAGGAGCTGGCTGGCACTGGGCTGCAGGGCTGTGCCCCCAGGCTGTGTCTCCAGGTTGTGTCCCCAGGCTGTGTCCCCAGGCTGTGTCCCCAGGCTCTGCTCCCAGGCTGTGTCCCCAGGCTCTGTCCCCAGGCTGTGTCCCCAGGCTGTGTCCCCAGGCTCTGCTCCCAGGCTCTGCTCCCGGTGTTTATCCCTGCCGGGTGTTTTCCCTTCGCGCTGGCGATTGTTTGGCCGGCTGGTGATGGATGGTGCAGAGGGCTGTGTCTGGAAACGCGCTCCCGAGCCGTCAGGAAGCTCAGGGGGCCTTTGCCAGTACTTCCTTCCTGCATATAAGGGGAGGACAGAATGGGAAAAACCTTGGCTGTCTCTCACCCTGAGAAAAGGTCTCCCCTTCCAGCTGGATTACAGTAACAGTATTTTAATCTTTCACAAGATTATAATATCCTTCCTCTCTAAGTATAGCTCCAGTGGCAACTCAGAGAATGAAATGAACCAACAATGTAAAACTCAGTAGGTGGTGCTGGAAGCTGAACAAATGGAGGTCTAGATTGGAAGATCCCTATCCTCAGTCAGGATATAAATCACCAGTGATCACACCTGTCTAACCCGGGACTTGACTCCAAGAGCTACCAGGACTAAGCACTTCAACAGGAGGTGTAAAATGTACACAAGTGATACACTGAAAATTAGTCCCTCCAGACAGATTCATTCCTGTGCTTGTTTTAGAGAGTGGATCTAAACTCAAACCACAACATTCATTACACCTACAAAAAAGAAGGCTGCAATGAGCAATCTATGAATATTCTGACCAGACATTTCTCATGAGCACCCAGGATGTGTTATAGAGACTTGAATGTCTTTTTCCCCAAGCCCAGCCTCTAGGTCCTTCTGTGGATGATTCATGAATCTCCATGGCATCCTGATGTGTCATCATCACCTGTTCACAGTAATAAAAGTACGTGCTGAGTATTAGAGAATAGATATTTCATGTTACCACACAAATTTTTCTAAAATTTTCCCTTTTTGAGCCCCAGATTCAAACCCATGGACAATGGTGAGGGCTTTAGTGTAGGCAGATATTCAGAACCCCAAATTGCTCTGCCCCAGCCATGTGGCCTGAGACAGCCAGAGCAGGGCACATGGGTGGTGGCTCTGAGGACCCCTCTTCCTGCAGGCTCAGCAAGGGGAGATCCCAGCAATCCCCTCATTTGTCTGGGCAAGTTTGCCCAAGCGAGTCTGTAAAAGCAAGAAAGAAGTTCTCAGGACTCGACAACAAAAGAAAACTCCCCCAACCTGTGAGCAGACAGCTCTCCTAACAGCCTCTATTTCTGACAAAGGCCTCAGACAAAAAGACCTCACCCATGAACAAAGAGTGGGGAACAATGGGAACTGTCAAAAAATAGCCCTCACGTCAGAGCTAAGAATGCCCCTTGACACTTCCAAAAAAGCCCAGGCTGAGCAGAGCCTGGGAGGCCGCAGGCACAGCCCCTGGCATCCGCCTCTCCCAGCACAAACTGCCAGCAGCACTTGGTGAGGCTGAGCTCCCACAGCCAAAGATGGGAATGGAAGAAGAGAGCAAATTTATGGCAGGTCTGAGCCAGAAGTAACAAATTCCTGTCTATCCAATCTCTCCAGCAGGGACTCTGACCCTCGGACTTGATGGGACATACCTGACAATGGTGTGTGCACATCTTCCCTTACTGCAAAGGGTAACCAATTACCAATGCAATTAATGAGAAAACTAAGTAATGGCAAATAGCAGAATGAGTTGTCTAACACAGTAATAAAACCCCTGTGTTCTTCTGAACTGGTGAGAACTTCCAGAAAAAAATTGCTAGAAAAATTTTCAATCTGGACTAGAATTCTAAGAATGCAGATACCCAGATATGGACAGGAAACCTCAAAGATCCAGTAATCTTTATGGCATGCAATTTGGCATTGATTCACATGTTTTGCTTTATTTGTGACTCAGCATTCTTCTCCAACAGCAGTAAGAAAATAAATGGGAAGAAAATCATGCTGAATGAAAACTCACCTGTAGGCTGATCACTTGAGTAACTGTCCTGATTCATCCTCCCAAAGGCCGCACCAGATCAGGATGCTGAGGTTGGAGGTCTAAACTCAGAGATGCAGCCCAAGCTCTTGTTTCTGGAAAGAGAATGTAGAGTTACTGTCAAACTGTAGGAGCTTCACCCTTTGTGAGAAAGAGAATATCTTGTGTGTGGTCTGTTGTCCTTGAATTTAGCAGGAGAGTGGAGAACCTACATCCATGTGCAACTTGGTGTAGGAGCCATAGGACATCTGCCTGAAGATCAGAGAATGCAATGGGAAACTGAATGGAGTCAACCAAGAAGCCCAGGAAAGTGGCATCTGAGAGCCCATGGAAGGTAAAACAACATGGAGTTAAAAACACAGCTGGGTTCCTGGAATAAGCTGAGTTCCAGATTTGAACTGCATAAACAGGAGTCCCTAATGTCTTCACTTGAGTAGCCAAACAAAACTCCTGCACAGGGTGAAGAGTTGGACTAGATAATCCTGAGGTCCTTTCCAACTCAGCAGATTCTGTGATTCTATTCAAAGCCCAGACCTACCTAACCCCAATCTGGACTAACAGGCCATGTGAAAGTGTGTTTTTGCCACAGCTACACAGCTCCTCCTCTTTGTTTGCTTGCCCTTCCACTCATCATTACATCTTGACTGTGGTAGAGTTGGGAACAGAACCCTTGTCTCCCAAATCCCAGTCCAGTGCCTTAACCACCACATCCTTCCTGCTGAATCACACTGCAGGATTGTTTACCAGGAAGGAAATTCCCCCTCGAGAGCACTCACTCTGAGTGTGCTGGTGGAACACAAATGCTTAGAAAAGCACAAACAGAGAGGCAATAACAACAAGTGATTGAAGTTCCTGTGCTGGCTGGAGGCACAGCAGCACCTTGGGTTTGTTGTGGAGCAGTGGAAGCCAGGCCCCTGGGAGCAGAACATGACACAGAACGAGCAGTGCATCCAGGTGGCCTCCCAGAAACAACCTCCTGCTCTCCACAGATGATCTGTGACTCTGGAAGTCTCTTCCCCATATCTAGCACAAGGTGTATGCTGCTCAGGGCCATTCAAAAGGTTTGGATTCTCAGCAGGCAGTGCTCACCTTTGGGAGCAATCTGCCAAGTGCAAGCAGCTGTGGATATGATCCAGAGGGTCAGAATTAACCTCAACATGTTGTGCAAGCAAAGGGCCCTCGCTTTCTTTAAGGTCTTTAGCTCCAAAATAAAAAAAACCAAAACAACAAAACAACAGGGGAAGATACCAAAAATGGAACAAATATGTTTTAGCCTAAACACACTTTACCCCATTGGTCTCCTAGAAAACAAAAAGGGCTGTAATTCATCCATGATCTGTCAAAAAACACAAACCCACTGAAATGGCAGCTTCATGGTCCAGGACTCTGAAGAATTTGGCCCTGCTCAGCAGTTGGGCAAAGAGGAAGAATTTCCCCATTCACAAGCAGTGGCTTTCCAGGTTGTGTCCCATGGGACCCCACCACAGTAACCAACAAACACAGGCTTGGGCAGATGACAGAGCTTGGACTGGATCTCAGGACACCCCCTTCAAAAATCACTGTATGGGAATCCCAGCAGGACCTGAGGACTCCTGGGTGACAGGGAACCAAAGCCTTCCTCTCAGCAGCCTTCCTCCTCACACCCAGATCTAGAGCAGCTCTAACAAAGCCCAAGATGGGGCTTTTACTACAGTAGAAGTTTCTCACCAGAAGACACTTTGAAGCACGTCAATTCCTTTGAACAGTAAAAAAAGTCACAATTTCTCCTTGGGGCTTCTTTTGACCTTGACATGACCTGAAATCCCTCAAGCCTCACTTTTTGACATCATATGCGAGTAATTCAGGAATTAACATGAAATGTAATTCCATTGTTCTCCATTCAAAAGGCTATTGTCTCATTCCTTGCCTGCTATTTTTGGGGTCAGGATCCAGTTTGTAGCTTCTTCCATTATGTCTAAATCAAGTGTGTCCAGAGGGAGAAGATAACTGCATGTGCTCAGTCTTACAGGATGCTGTGATCAGTGTGCAGGGGTGGGTGATGGCCACAAGAAGGCAATGGCTGACATGAGTGTCTCCTGCTTGGTTCAAACAAGTCCATGTATGGAAACCCAGCATGGAGCAGCCAAAGGAAAAGGCTTCTGCAAAGAGCTGCCAAGATGCTTCGCCAAGCACTGCTGGCTTTTCTCCAGAGCAGGTGTGGTCACTGTCGAGCTCTTGATTGTAATGCTGAGCTCATGGCTGGTGCCATGCAAGACTGCTTTGGTTTGTATTCCACCCAGAAGACCTAAGGGTGCACACAGCCAGCCTGACTAACACCATGCTGAGGCAGGATGGATGGATGGATGGATGGATGGATAGAAGATGGATGGATGGATGGATGATGGACAGACAGATGGATGGATGATGGATGGATGGATAGATGGGTGGATGGATGATGGAAGGATGGATGGACGGACGGATGGGTGGATGGAGGATGGATGGATGGATGATGGACAGACAGATGGATGGATGGATGGATGGATGGATGGACAGTGTCTGATACCTGCCCTGCCTACACTTGCTCACACTTGCCCCAGGGGCAAATCAACCCCCAGGTGGATGGGGACAGTGTGAACAGAGGTCCCATTCTGCTTTCTCAGTAACAGCTTGAGGCCACAGCCACTGCCAGACAGGGAACTGTGGGCCACTGGTTTCCTTCTGAGTGATTTCAGTTCAAGCAGGGCCATTGCTGGGCTGGAGTGAACAAGGTGCTCCTGACCCATGCTGGGAAAAGGAAGAAGTCTCCCTCCTGACAGTCTGTTAACTCTCCATGGGATCAGCTCTGGGCTGATCTCAAGCTCTGCCTGAGCTGGTACTTCCCTTAAATGCTCAGAAATGTGGTGAAGTGACCGTATAAAAAAAATCTTATCTCTTCTCAGAAAATGTCCCCAAAACACAAAAGGAGGTTTCTATTCTGCCTGGGTATGGAAAATATTTGAAAATGTGAAGTGAGAGTAACTTAAATCTTTAGAAACAAGAAAACAAACACTGCAAAGCAGTACTTATTTGTAGGCGTCTTCATATGGGGATTTTGAAGCCTATTTCACATTTTTACAACCTTCCTTTTATTGCCTTGGTGTTACAGAACATACAGGCACACACAGCTAAAAAAGATATCATAGAATCACAGAATATCCTGAGCTGGAAAGGACCCACCAGGATCACCCAGTTCAGCCCCTGTCCCTGCCCAGACCCCCCAACAACCCCACCCTGGGCATCCCTGGCAGCGCTGTCCAAAGGCTCCTGGAGCTCTGGCAGCCTCGGGGCCGTGCCCATTCCCTGGGCAGCCTGGGCAGTGCCAGCACCCTCTGGGGGAAGAACCTTTCCCTGATCTCCAGCCTGAGCTGCCCTGGCCCAGCCCCAGCCGTTCCCTGGCTCCTGTCCCTGTCCCAGAGCAGAGACTGGAGCTGCCCCTCAGGAGGAAGCTGCACATTGCTCTGAAGTTTCCAATGTCATGGACCCCTCCCCAGAAAAAACATGAGTTAGGAGATGGGTGAAGGAGCTGTAGTCCTAGGAGTGCCTGCGAAAGCATCCTCTGAAGATCATGGGTGCCTTTTCATTGGCTTTTACACTTTGGATTCTGTACTCAAACCCAGTTTAGATTCAATTTAGCTCCCATCAGCTACAAACCCAGCATTCATTCTTCACAAACTTCATACAAGCTTCATTCTTCACAATGTCCCAGCTACGCTCCACCATTTAAAATCTCTGCTTAAATTCTGGCATCTCAGGCTGCAGTGTGTCACAAATGACCTGCCTCCCAAGCCCTGTCACAAGCTGTGTCTGTAGCATATGTTCTTTCAGAGTGGGCAGAAGTGATGAAGAGACTGCAGCCTTTCTGCACCTCAGGCTGAAATGCAAATCGCAGTTCCACCTAGTTTTACAGACTTCCCATTATCACATAAATCTTTAACTACTCAGAAATAGAAACTTCACTTTGCTGTGATAAGGATATAGAAAAAACCACTGACACAAGCAAAAAATAAAAAAGAAAATTCAAACCAGGCAGTCTTCTGCCAGTGCCTGCCATGACTCCGGGCCTGTGTGAAGAACCCCAGGCTACCTTCCCTCCCCTCCAGGGCCCTGAAACCAGCAGGGCTCCACAAGCTCCCATCTGGACAGGGTTGCTCAGGACCACCAGGACCACTGGCACCACAGAAGCAAAGGGGCCAGGACACAACCCTGCCTCCTGTATAAATTCATTTGATTGGAGCTTATTCTAAGGAGATCACTTCACTTGAATGGAATTTTTATTAAATGATTATTGACTTTTGATAATTTACGGGAGTAATTTAATAATTTACCACCATTCATGCCATAATGAGATTCATTGGAAGCGCTGAAGGTTCAAAGCAGAACACTCGTGGCAGAAGCCAGCAGAGCCACGCTGCTCCAGAGAACACCCTCTGCCTCATTAGCTCAGACATTAAAACTGGAAAGCAGCTGACAAAACATCAACAGATGTCTGTCAAAGTCTGTTGGATTTTCAAGGCTGTCCCCTCAGCATGGTGAAGCCCGCCAGCTTGACAGGAATGTATTTTTTATGGAATTCCTGTCCAAGTTCCTAACATCAATAAGCAAATTGTTGAGACCCCAGGGCATAAGTACAACCTGAACCCCTGGAGGAAGCCCTGGATACCAAAGAATGTATCTCCCTGCATGCCTGCATAGTTCCACAACCCAGCTCTCCCTGCTCATTTCACTTTTCTTGCCCATCAATCACCTCCAGCCACTTGGAAGGTGAACCCTGGACACAACCAGCACACGCGAGTGGCTCCGGGCAGCGCTGCCAGGACGGTGCTGCCGCTGGGGTGGCTCTGGCCGTGCCGCAGCCCCGGAGGCTCGGCGGGCTCGGGCTCAGGTGCGCTCCCCCGTGCGCTCCCCGTGCGCTCCCCGTGCGCTCCCCCGTGCGCTCCCCGTGTGCTCTCCGTGCGCTCCCCGGTGCGCTCCCCGTGCGCTCCCCGGTGCGCTCCCCGTGCGCTCCCCGGTGCGCTCCCCGGTGCGTTTCCCGTGCGCTCCCCGGTGCGCCCCCCGGTGCGCGGAGCAGCCGCGGGGCTCTGGCACCCTCTGCTGACAAACCCGCGCGGGCCCGGGCTCCCTTTGCTGCATTAATAGCTCGGAACTTAACACTTTTTATCTGTCTGCTCAGATATTTCTGTAAAATTACACTGATCACAGCAGGCCCTTCTGCCCCGGGTTTGCTCTGGGAGCCACGCACACCCCGCACAGGGACATGCCCTACTCTCCTGTCTCCTGGCTCACCTAAACCCCCGGGTTACCTAAAATCCCTCGGATTTATCACCCTTTCCATCTCCCAGCACTGCCCAGCTCCCTGCAGGCAGCATCGATCCTCTCCCTTATTTCTGAAAGGTTTGTACCTGGGAGGAGACGCCTCATCCACCTGAGGGAATCATCCCTGGAAGGGAACACACCTTCCAGTCCCACCCTCCTGATGCAAGATTCCCTCAGCAGTCTGCACGCCACCCGTGTCACACAGCAGCTGTGACCCCTCCCTGTCCCCGAGCACGGCACAGGAGATGTGCCCGGCAGAGGGGCTCTGTGCCACCCCCTCCACCAGAGCAACCCGGCTCCAAGGAAGGACAGGGAGGTGACCACACACACCTTGGCCATGTGTCTGACATGTCCAACCCCCAGTGTGTCACACAGAGACACCCCAAGGCGCTGGCTGTGACCAGTGACACCCACCCTGCTGAACCAAGGCACAGCGCCCTGACCCTGCTGTGCTGCACGGGAAGGTTCCCAGGGAACAATGAACACCAAGTACAGAAAATTTTGTGTACAGGCAACAGTGAAACAGAAACCTGATAGTTTGGGATGTATTAACTTCAGAGGTTGATTTTCAGTCTTGTTATTGTCTGCATTTTTCGATTCTTGCTTCTTCTGTAGGGAAGGCTGTGAGGAGGTGACAGCACACCCTGGGTAAGGCACAGACAGTTCAGGTGCTGAACAGACTGGCACTTTCTAGAGCTATTTCAAACCCATGCAGACCGTACTTAGCCTATCAAAAGGTCTGCAGTTCAGGAGAAAGAATCTCAAAGGATCATTTCACCTTCAAACCAGGACCTTAAACAAAAAAAAAAACAAACAATAAAAACCCAGGAACAACTTTGGAAATAGGCAATTCAGGATTTCTGCCAGAATCAAAGTGTAAACAAAAATTCTCAGCAAACAAAAATAGCTCAGTTGAAGACACTTCACAAATTTAATTCAAATTTTTGGCTGCTACCGAAAACCACTATAATACATAAAAATTTGGAAAACTTTAAAATGTCAGGGGATTAAATAATCAGGGTGATTATAATAGTAACATATAAGTCCTTCTTATGAGGAGATCCAGCAGAGTTACTTTAAATGCTGACAACTCAGTCTCTCTTGAGCTCTCTCACATTAGAAGAGCTTACTTGGCTTGCTTTTTTCCCATCCTACAACAGCTTTGTTAACACTGTGAGTACAACTCCTCTGAGGACTCAATGTAGGACAGCACTTCCCAATCAGAGCCAGGGTTGCGTCAGTGTGAGTCCTTCAGATGCTTTGACTGCTCCCAGGATTTGGATTTCAAGTTTAGGCAGCAGTGTTAAGCCAGTGTTACCAACATCTGTCCAGAGCTCTCTCACGGAGTGTTTGAACGTTCCCTCCTGGATCGCTGAGGAAGCTTTATTATCCCTTATAAGCATATTCTCTTTTTTTTTTTTTAAGCATGAAGTATCCTCCAGAGTCTGACACTTCTAAAAGGCTTGGCTGGACAGGCTCTGGCAGCAGTGGCCATGGCAGCTGCAGCCCTCATGCTGGCAGATGTTTGTCCCACCTTGCCCTGCCAGGACAGCACAGCTGGCTGGGCGCCTGCCCGCCCGAGGGCTCAGCTCGCAGTTCTGGCACAATAATGAGAACAGTGGGTGAAAGGATTTGTACAAAACCACGGGGCTCTGGGCTGACACACAGCAAGGTACCAATGTCCGAGTGCAGCTGCTGGGCAGGGTCAGAGCAGTGACAAAGGGACACGGGCTGAGCTCACCTTTGGATGAATCCCACACCTTGGGGGGTGTCCCCAGGGATCACCCACACACACTCTGCAGTCACATCCCCACTGCACAGGTTTGGGAGTACAGCTGTGTTGGTAAAAGTGAAGTAAATGCAATCACCTTCTGACTGACACGTGCTCCAGCAAATTCCCAGGTGAAACAGAGAGAATTTCATGAATCATGGCATTTAGAAGAAGGGAGGGAGGAAGGTTTGTCTTTGATAAAAATACCTTTTTTCTGCCTTCTTCTTTTTATTTATTTTTATTAGTGTTGAAGCTTTCCTTCTCCTCAGGGTTTTGCTTGAATACCTCCAGATGTAGATGTAACACTAAACAAAAAGTTTTTACAGGCTGGATGAGTAATTTTAGAAATCTGCTAAATTTTCTCCATCCTAATCTGTTTCTCTCCCTATCTGCCTTTCGATTCACTCACAGGAGCTGAAGCTCCACTGCGTGTATTTCTCCTTGATCACTTTCACTCCAGACCGTGTCTAACCATGAATCAAAGCACAATAATCCGAGGATTTCCTCTCAAATCACCATTTCCTCTGTTTTCCCTGTTACTAGCAAATCCCTCAGATCCCAACTGTCTGCAGTTCCTCATCTTCCGCCCTGGCCGGGAGCTCCTCAGCAGCCGGAGCGGAGCCAGCGGCCCTGCAGCCCGCACAGCTCCCAGGCCACCCTCAGGGGCATGGGCAGCTCCTTTGCTTCTCACAGACACTGCTACTCCACCCTGGAAACCGTGCCAGAATTCAGAAGTTCCACAAGCTATTGGCATTTTCAGTTCCAGGTTCTTGTCATGTTTAACTCAGATCTCCTTCGGAGTTTTTTTCTCCCTGAGATCTGATATATGGGGTCGACAACGAGTAGCTACTTGTTTTAGTAACAAGTTATTTAATTTCTGTTTGCCTTTTGCCCCTGTCATTGCCCACGAGTACTCCCCTGTCCTGCAGGGAGTATCCTCGTTATTGATGGCAGGAAGGAGGGGAATGCTGGAGGACAGGGAGGATGGAGAGGCAGGAGCTGCAGCACCAATCAGCTGCAACATCTGGTGATGGCTGAACGGCTGCTGGAGACAGTGGCTTTGTTTGTGGCTGAAGACCCCGACTTCTAGTTGGAATATAAATTAAGGGATGACTGATTGCTAGTCTGAGACCTTGACCAGTAGCTCTTGTTACAAGATCATGCCTTACAATGCACTGGTGGCTTTGTTTCCCCACCCTCTGGAAAGAGCTCTGTCCTCGGCAATCCCACCTGCTGGCACCTGAGGGACTGACACCCATGCAATGTCCCTGTTCCCTCTTGTTCTTCCAGAAAAAGTTTCATTTCATTGTCATCACCAGGTGACCTCAAGGTTAATTAAGGCTGCTTATCAAATTCAAACAAGTCTTTGTCAAGCATGAAGCCAGTACCTGCACCACACTCTCCTCACACTCACACCCACAGCGAGAGAAGCAACGTTCTGCTGGAGAGCAGGAATAGTGTCCAATTCCACAAGGTCAGGACAAAGCCAAGTCACATTATTCACCACACACTGTGCACTGACTTCTTATCTCTTCCCAAGCCACGTCAGTGTTATCTCCACCATGCCTGATAATAAATTGCTTTCAAAACTCCTTCATGGGTAGTTGTTCCTCACGCTTTACGTCCTGAACAAGCTTAGAGACCTTCTAAGCTCAGATCTAGAGGTCTTCTCTAAGCTTTTTCAGGAGAAGAAGGGCTAGGGAAGCAGGTTCTGAGTGAAGTGATCGATTAAGCCACAAGTGGGATTAGCAAGATCACCTTTGGTGGCATAAATGGCTTTTACAAGGGACATTGGTTTGTAATCAAGTTTGTAGAAGATGATACTGAAGGAGTCTTGAAGTTGCAATTTTGTTCTCCTGGCAGCACTCCTGGAAGGCCAGCACAGAGAAACCACTCCTGAAGCTCCTGGGTAGGGAGCCAGGTTTTTCCACATGTCTGGAAGATGGGTCTCCAGCAGCCTCCTCCTCGCCCTTTGGTTCTCCTTACAATGCACAAGCAAAGGCTTTACCCTGCAGCCTCCTCCTGCCTCACCCCCAACACTTGAGTCAGACTGGGGAACAGAGTCTCCAGTTCAAAGGCTCAGGTTAATTTTCACAAGTGTTTTGAGCAGTGACATGCACAGCCACTGTGAAACATCTGCTCAGATCAGGAGATCTCAGTAGCTACAGACGTCTCCACCACTGTCTTCAGAAGTTGTGAAAAATGCAGCCTTGCCCAGCTTTTGGACTCTTCCACATCCACAAACACTATTTACCTGAAAGGCATGTGTTTTCTCAGTATGATTTCTTATTAGCTGTAGTTAGAGTTGCAACAATCATGCTGTAATTTTTCAGAAACTACTACAGTTTATCCATAGTTTTAACCACCTTTTGAAAAACCTTTAAGTAGTGATGAATCGACCCATAAAATAACACAAATGTCAGAAACAACATATTATTCTCTTTTAGGCATGGGTAGGGATATCTGACTTTTGGCTGCCAAATGATTTGGCATCTGAACAACTGGCAACAAATTCAAAGTGAAACAGCAAAACTGTGGGCAACTGCTGGCAAGATTGTGATTCCTCCCCTTTGCATTTAGACATGAAATGCTATGTGTGTTCTGGGATGCTGTAATGTAATTCACTTGTTCACAGCACAGCAAGTCAGCTCCATCAAGATAGTTTGTGTCTGCACGGCTCTGCCACAAAGCCAAGAGCACCTCTGCTGTAAAGCACGACGAATACACAAGTCCTCACTTGATCAAAGGAACCACTGGAGAGAGATCTCACCCTGTGGTTCTCTCCTGCCTCACTCCCCACTGGAATCTGCAGATGCTTACCAGAAACTGCAGGGGCTGAAAAACAAACCAAAGGGAGCCCTGGTGTCTCCTCTGGTATCACCAGCCCAGCCAGCCCCACTGCTGGGGTGATGCTGGGTGACACCTGCTCATGGTGGGCTCTGAAGGACCAGGAGAGCACGTGCTGTTATCAGCACATCTCAGCTGTATGAGAGATCAGCTCCTCAGGTTCCTCCCTGAGCCCTCGGCAGGCTGCAGGGTGCACAGGGCCACCAAAGGATGGGATGGCAGCAGTGCTGGGTGCTCTGGATGCAGCCACAACACAAGGGTGTCCTGCTGCATCTCCTTGGCTCCCCACTGCTCACACCACATCTCCTTCATGGCCACAGGCTGGCATGGAAGCTTTGACACCTGTATGAACGTGAGCAGCACAGCAATGTCTCTCCTGTCCATATTCCATGCCAGAGATGCAGCACAGAGCGGGGCAGGAGGAAGCCCCAGCACAGCTCTCCCTGCATGATGAAGAGAGATCCCAGAAAAAGGGCAAGAAACAGGAAAGGCACAAGCTGAAAAGATCCAGCTCTGCTGCTTGTCACTGTCCTATATGTTTCCTCGTCTAGTTTGAGGTCACTTTGGATTCAGTGATGACCTGACTGCACCTCTGCAGGGGATCCTTTCTCCAAGCTCTGTACAACCCTGGGCCGCTGCCATCCCTCTTCAGGGACTTCTCTCAGGCTAACAATGGAAATAAAGTGCAGGAAAATTGTTATTTAAACTCAGTTTCGGAGAGGAAATTTCTCACAGCCTGATGGCAATTAAGGAAAACATTATTTGGTTGCTGAGGAAGCCACTGACTTCGTTCTCAAATAGGGTTGGATTAGGAAGAACTGCAACATCCCCCAGTCAGTGAAGGTAATCCTGGTTGCACAAGCACATTCCTCACTGTGCTCCTCAGCTTCTCCAAAGCCTCTGGGACACAAAGAGGAAATCAGAGGCAACATGCTGAAAACAGAATATTGCAACCTCCTAAGAATTATTAATCACTTTAAATGGTAAAACAATACCCTTTGTCAAAGTGTGGGTGGTGAAGTTGGCACAGCTCCTACCAAAGAGGAACTTTATCTTCGCTGGTACAACAGCATGAAGCAGCATCCTGTGCTGATGAGACACTCAACCTGAATTTCTTTCAAGGTCCTTTTGCCACCTCTTTTAGCTTAAGTCTGTGGAAAACAGGAAGAGAGAAGCAGCAGTCACCTGAACCAGAGACACCACAGGGTGGTGGCAGCAAGAGGAAAGCTGCTCATTGACAGAAATTGAAGGCTGTTGGTATTTAGTGGGAGAATGCTGTGCATCACCCTAGGAAGCTCTAATAGGAATTTAGAACCATGGAATGGCTTGAGTTGGAAGACACTCTAAAGTTCATCTTCTTCCAGCCCTGCCATGGGCAGGGATGCCTTTCACTATCCCAGGTTGCTCCAAGCCCTATCCAGCCTGGCCTGGAACACTTCCAGAGATGGGGAGCTCACAACCTCTCTGGGTAACAAGTGAGGCACCAGCCTGGGACTCCAGAAACTTCCATGAGATTTGCAAGCAGCAGGGGTCAGCTGTAAAGTCCTTGCTCAGCTCCCCTGGGGCACTCTAAGCCCCACACTGAGGGGTAAAGAATGAGCAGAAAGGGGCTCCAAGAGCAGTGTCTGTGCCCCAATAACATCTTCTCAGTTCCAGGCTGCAGCTATGCTTGTACATTGTCAGTAACCTGGAGAAAGGCTTATTTTACACAGATTATTTTAGAGTTGGGACACACTTGCAACCCTCTAGGACTAAGAACTAAGCACTAAGAACACTAAGAGAACAAATCCTCGTGTCTGAGAGGGAAGAATTTGGCCCTCAGCTTCCCCCAGCTCCATCACTGGCATTGCTGTCCCTGCCTAGAACAGGCAGGACGCTGACAACAGGGCACACCTCCCCACTCTGCCCACTCAGCACACACACAGGGAGCTGGCGACGGCCAGGGCAGTAACAATGGCAGTCTGTCCCCAGTGCTGGACAGTTCATCTTGATGCACAACCCCCCTGTGAATTTAAAACGCTTCCTCCAGCCCCTCTCTGGCTGTGGTCAAACAGCTGATGACACACGCTCCGACAGAGCAGCAGGGTTTCTGCTGGGGCCACAGAACACTACAAAGTGTGGAAAGTCTCCAAGAAAAAAACCAACAGGAGGCTTAAACCTTAAAAAATACTACAGATACTAAGTGGCTTCTAATGTTGGCTTGAAAGTAAGATACAGCAGCAACAAAACATTTTTAGATTGTAGATTTCATTTAAAGAATTGCATTTCTACATTATTTCTTATTATCCAGAATGTGTTGTGTTTAATTATGTGTGAGTATTAGGGTACAAAGGCAGATGCCAATTTAAACCCAAGCAAACCACTGCAAATTCAGCAGGATGTTAAACAGAAATATTTCATGGCTGAGTTGGAGTATTTTCTGAAGTGCTGAATATTGATTTAAATTCTGTATACTCTTTGCTTTTGAGCAGTTACACAGATGAGAGTCAATGCTAACACAAACATGACATAGTTAAATCCAGTCTTTACTCATTACTGCTGTATTTAAAATTGGATTTTATGGTCAAATTCAGAAGCAAGGTGAAGCCAGTGTAACACTGTACCCACAGCCACTGCACACACTTGGAATTACACTGCTTCACACCCACCTGTCTATGCTTAATTAATTACCTCTTTACACAGATTCTCATTCTGGTTCAGTTCAGAGTCTGTGGAATTTAACTGGCAATGCTTGTCACAGATTAAAAATTAAGAAGAAAGGAGCAAAGGAAAAACTGTAACAGATAAGAGGACTAGTAATACTAGAATACAGACATGAAAAAAGATGTGCTTCCAAGTATAACTCACATTGCCTCCCTCTTTCTGAATGCTCAGAACTAGTTCACAGGCAGCTAAATTATAATTCTGCTTCTCAGATAACAGAAACTCAATTTAATATGCTCAAAGTAAGCAGCTCTGAGACTCGGAACAGAGCTCTGGAGACCTCCGGTGCTCCTTGGGAGAAAGGAAAAGCCCAGGGCTGGCAGGGAGGACGTGCCTGCTGTACTAAAAGGCAGATGCCTTCAGAGCACTGTATGTTCACTCATCTCTTTATCAAACCCTTAACTAATTAAACAATCCTCTTGTCAAAGAGGACAGTCATTGTTTGTGTGACCGATGCCCTGTAAACATAATGGGATAATCTGCCTTTCTCCTTTTTCTCTCCCTCAATTCTCCCAAACAGCTGGGGGATGCGCCTCGGCTCATCTGTCGCTCCCCCGCTCGCGGCCGCACGCAGCATCAGAAGCCAAGCTCAGGACAATGACAATGCCTCAGACACTGCAACAATCCATCTGATCCTGTGCCATCGGAGAGTCCCCGGCCGCGGCAGGGCTGGGCAAACAATCGGGGGGGAAAAGAAGGGTTTCCTGCATAGAACCGACAGTTCAAACCGTATTGATCTACAACGGCAAACGATGCTCCAGCAAAAGCATTTCCAGCACCCTCCTTTGACTTGGTCCCGGGGAAGAAACAATCTGCAAACATGAAAGCTTTGGTCAGATGGCACCAGGCTTGCTCTCACATCCGCACAATACAGCAGCAAAAGCTGTTCTTCAGCTGCTGGAAGCTCAGCAAGTCCCACGTTCAGAGACAGCTCCAGCCCCGGGTACCCGAGGGAACAGCTCAGCTCACAGTAACCCTGTCTGTGGAAGGGTCATGACCCAGAGCAGTTACAGAGGGCAGCTATTTTCTCATGTGAAACGAGGACAGTGTTTCAGTAGGTTGCAAAATCCAAAGGTTAGCCCCTGTCTGTATTCCTGATGTGGGGGATGTCTTCCTCACAGCGCACTCCGCTCATGCCTGTCAGCAGAGCTGCACAGGTCTGTCACCCCAGGGATAACCAGGACAAAAACCATTAACTGTCCATGCCCTCCTTCATCAAAGTGTTTGTTTTCCTACTTACAGCACAGCAGCAGTCTCTACTGATTTACTGTAAGGATTCAAACTACCCAGTACTTGAATTTTTGAATTAAAATGTAGTACCTGAAACCGAAATTAATCACTATTGCAAGGTGCAGATTTCATAGGGCTGTCATTCCCAGAAGTGAAGCAGAAAGCAGGTAGCCCTCCCAGGTGAGGCTCCTTGAGCCCTGGGGACACAGGCTGGGACAGTCTGTCACTCCCCTCCAGTGTGCTCTGGAGGCAAAGGCCACACAGGACTCCACTGACCAGAACTGGTGACCACGGTGTCACTGACCTCAGGCTATTCACCCCTATGTGCTGTTTGACTAAGGAGGGAACGTGGTGCTTCTGTGAGGGCTGGGGAGGAGGAGGAAGGGGCAGCGGGAAGGGAAGGCTGAATAATATCCAAATGTGAAAACCCTTCAGTGCCCATCAAACGTGTGAAGTGGCCCCAAGGCTGCCAGAGCTCCAGGAGTGTTTGGACAATGCTCTGAGATGCACAGGGTGGGATTGTTGGGGTGTCTGTGCAGGGCCAGCAGCTGGACTTGGTGATCCCAGTGGGGTCCCTTCCATCTCAGCGTTTTTGGTGATTCTAACAGAAAGCTTGAGGTCCTTCACAGTCAAATCCATCCTCGACTGTATTGTCCAAATATCTGAATTCCCCAAACCTCCACTGACTCCCCAGGAAGTGCCTGACAGCGCCATTTCAGCAGAGAATGGGGAGGACAAAGGGCTTAGCACAAGGACAACTCTGATCTTCTGAGCCCAGCCTGGCCTGGAATCCCCTCCCCTGCTTCTCCACAGAACACTTCAGACAGGGTTCAGTGGCGAACTAGAGCCCCTCTCCTGGCTAAAGGCAGAGTGAAACACCCCCCACCCCATCACAGACCCACAGAGACAGAACAGAGTGACAAACTTCATCCGTGTGCACACCCTTCTGAGGAACTCACGGACGTGCCCAAGTGTCCCATCTTCCCTCAGCCCTACCTTGGACAAGCTGCCACTTGGCTTAAAGCTCCTCCAGAGGAGACACAACAGTGGTGTGCCCTGTGTTCAGGAGGGAATGAAACCCAGGAGACAGCATGTACAATGCAAAGTCTTTCTTTTTGCACCTCATCTAGACCACAGCAGGGCAAAAAAATAATGCAAAACTGCTCTATTTTTAACCTACCACCAAGAGAGACTTCACAGAGCTATGTTCAAATCTGAACAAGTTCCTCATCTCAATCCAAGTTAAACTCAGCAAGCGTAAAGCAAACATCCCAAATGGAATATATTAAAGCCAAAACGATGTTATCCTAGCAAAACTGCAACATTTTCCATATCTGTAACCAGAAAAAGAGTAATATCAGCCTTAAGGCTCTTCTTCTTGCTCTCTCCCTTGCTTGTTTTCTCCCTCCCCACCTCATCACTGCAGCCAAGTTTTAAACAATATCCATGAAAATAGCAGCTTTCAATCTGTTCCTGGAGCAGCCAAGTTAATGAGGCCACGCGGCATCCCAGGGCACTCTGGAGGGAAGGGCTCACACTGCTCATTACCGCAGCCTGTGCTGCTCTCAAAAATGTAAAACATTTCAAACTGGTGAGCACCTCCCTCTCATTCTCCCCCACTCTCCAAGTAAGAGAGGGTTCAGACTTCCAAACACATATTGTGGAAAGAATTAAGCACTTCTGGAAAAAATGAAAGACCGGTTTGCCTTTCTAAATTTGAAGATTTATAAATCAATGCAAATCTTTTTCAAAAAAGAAAAAAAAGCCAGCAGAACACTCCCGTGAGTTCTAGCACAGCCATTAGAGAGTTGTAGAAACCAGTACCTGTTTTTCCTGACCTACATTTGCAGGCTGGCAGGAAATCAATGTTCGTGTCAAATTACAGCAGATTTTGAACAGACTTGCATGTGCCCTCCAATCACAGCTATTAAATCTGTTTGGGCCCAGAGAGTGAATGTTTTGTATGAAAGGTGCCACTTTGTACAGTGACACATGGTGGGTATTATGTGAATGCAGGCAGGTTGTCTTTTGGTTGTAACACTAAAAATGGGAATGGATTTTCCATAGGAGTTGGTTCAACTAGAGACATTTTCCTTTCCTTGAACTGCTCTACACATTCTCTCCTATATTTACCATAAAAGCCACGTGGTTAAGCAGACACAACTGCAAAAAGCCAAAGTGGAGTTTTGTCCCAAAGGCCTGGCTATGGAACAGCTCCACAGGCGAGAGCCACCTGCGTGGGCTGGGGCTGGGTAACAGCAGCACCCAGAAAACAGCACTGGGGGCTGAGGAGAGACAGGACCCACAGCCAGGACAGACAGGCAAGGGACAGAGCAGCCCAAGGACAGGCTCTCACCTGCACCACCCCAGCACAGGCAGCAGTCCCTCGGATTGCTGTTCTCTGAGTGCGGTTGTGCTTTACTTGCCTCAGAGTGCAGCCCGTTCCTGCATCTGTAATTAGAACAGCTTTGGCCCATGCCAGGCAATGGAATAGGCAGCAGAAGTGGGAAGGTAACACAGCACCACGCTCAGCCTTAGAAATAAACCAAATCTTTCTCTTACAGCAGGAGAATTTTTTTCCACTCTAGACCACTGAAGGTACTGCAGGGAGCTGGAAAATGAGGCTGCTACTGATCTACTTCATGTTTGGTATTATTGTCAGGCCCTCATTCCTACAGATGCACCTTTGCCACAAGAGCCCAGTGACTCACAACCTGTCCCAGAAATCAGGGTCTCCAGTGAAGATGGCGAGTTCTTCCTGCTTCCAACTGGCTTAAAAAACACAGCAGGAAAAGAAGGCCTAGTAATCCAGATTTTCCTAATATCCAGGGAAGACCAAACCCCGTGGAATGGAAAGGAATGGACATCTCAGGCAGTCACATGAACCCCCAAGCTTGGCATCTGCGATGATCTGGTTTAACATAAGCTTGCAAAAACTGTGTGATGGAAACACATTGAAAGTTTCCTTTATTTTCATGCCCATTTTCAGATCTCTGTCATTTCACAATGTCCATATTTCACTAAAATTAAAATCACTGTGTTGCAAAACACATTCAAGACAAAAGTTTCAATTAAGCCTTTTATAAAAGATGTTTTTCACAATTGTAGCAGAAATTCTTTAAAACTGCATCTTCCCCAGGCCAAGTCAAATGTGCCCAAAGACGCTGCAGATGCAAACCCCCGGGAATGCACTGGCAGCAGAATTCCCACCTCTTCACAACGGTGTGAGTAGAAATTACTGATACTAACTAGCCCAAGCCTAAAAACCCCACAGTACACTGCTGAATTCCAATCACAGCCTGACATAAAGTAAAGGAGCCAGACATCCATTAGCAGCAATCTGAACAGCCCTGTGTTTTGGGGACTGCTGGTTTCACTTATGTTTTTTGATTTATACCTCATAACTGCAAAACTAATGAGATTCTAATGAGAAGTGGGACATTAGATTTGGGTTCCCCCCTGGAGGTTTAGTTTATTTCCAACAAGCACGCTGCTCATTAAAACAGGAGGTGATGGTTTTAAGAAGCTGAAACATGAACCTGTTCCCAAATGCGCATGGTCTGAAATGACACAGTGGTTTCTTCTGCAGTTGACAGTTTTACTGCCTTTATCTACATTATTTTCATCAGATAGATTTTTTTAAACTGGTGACTTCTAAATAAATAAGAAACATCTAATCTGTATATCAAGTAATGTAATTATTTTTAATAATTATTTTTAAAAAGTCAACCCTCTGCATATTTGCTTCTTCCCTGCCCTAAAAAAAATCAAATGTAAATAATGAATAAAATATAAAACTGTTTGCAATTGTTTTTTAAATAATTGAATGGTACTTAATATTGAGAAACTAAGTAGGTGCACAGATCATTAAAAATATGTATCTGTATAGTTCTCCTTACTGAAAAAGCTAGAGACATAAGCTCAGCTATTAGACACTTCCAAAGCGTACCCACAAAACACCAGCATCAGGCAAAGCAACCCCTTTGAAAATCCTTTCCTTAGTGACACACAGGTCTGTAGCACAGAGGTGAAGCTGCTCACCTCTAAAGCTCTCTGGAATACTTGTTCCTCAGCCATATACCTCCCATCTCTGATCTCCAGTGGGCCTCATGGAGTTTGTAGGGAACCAAGAGTGCTTTGCATCGCTGCCTTGCATGGCTGCTGCGGCTCGGACAGTGCAGTGCTCCCGTCCCTTCTACACCAGGGCCATAAGAAATGAAACACTGAACCAGAGCTTTTAAAAAAGCATTTAAATTAGGAAATTGGGTTTGGAACATGGAGCATTTGAACTGCCCATTCATCATGGGTGAGGCACTGGGCCCACTGGAGGCAGGAACTCCAAACTGGCAGCATTGGCTTTCTGGCATCCCATCAACCCCTGACTCCTCCAGACACAAACTAGAAATGCACCAACGACAAATTAGAGAGGGACAATTTTGATAGTTCATTCATGAAAGCACATTCAGTTCCTGCCTCATGGCTGTATTGCACAATCCAATGTAAAAGATTTTCTTTCCAGAGGGAAGCTTCTCTTTAGGCTTACCCAGTCCCTCCCCTCCAGTTTCTTCTGGTGTCTCCTAAAGAGCCAGGCTGGAAGAACTGGGGATGTTTAGCCTGGAGAAAAGAAGGCTCCATGGAGACCTCAGAGCCCCTTGCAGGGCCTAAAGGGGCTCCAGGAGAGCTGGAGAGGGACTGGGGACAAGGCATGGACAGGACACAGGGAATGGCTTCCACTGCCAGAGGGCAGGGATGGATGGGATATTGGGAATTAGGAATTGTTCCCTGGGAGGGTGGGCAGGCCCTGGCACAGGGTGCCCAGAGCAGCTGTGGCTGCCCCTGGATCCCTGGCAGTGCCCAAGGCCAGGTTGGACACTGGGGATTGGAGCAGCCTGGGACAGTGGAAGGTGTCCCTGTCCATGGCAGGGGTGGAATGGGATGGGCTTTAAGGTCTCTTCCAACCCAAACCATTCCATGGTTTTATGATTCCTTCTCTTCCTAAATGCTACAAGTTGGGTACTTTGTGTTGTTCAAGCACTCCACCCCAGTCAACAACATCACCTGGGGGCTTTAGGGGAGCAGCCAGTTCAATCTACTAAATCTTAAACACCGTTTTCTTTCTGGAGATGATAAACAGTTCAGTAAGTGACCCTGCAGCATTCACTAAAGATGAATGTCCCACAAAATAAGCCCAAGAAAGATAAGTGGTTCCACCCATCTGAACAAACATTTCCTCCCAGTCACACCCTATGCACATAAAAGCAGGAATCTTTCTAAACTCACACTGAACAATTCTAGTGGAAGGTCACAAACAATAACAATGGGTAATTAAAACAATAATCAGACTTAGTAACAGAAAAAATTAAAAGTAAATTGCTCATCTTTTTTTTTTTTTCAAACTGCCCAAGCCTCAGCAAGAACATGTTTTGGACAGAAGAGGATTTGAACTTAAAAGATTACAAGCTGCTGTTCATCAACAAAAGAAAAGTTTCCCTACTTTTGATCCTGTGGGATTCACTGTGGAGCAAAGGGATTGTTTGGAACAAAGGAGGACAGACTATAAGAGCCCTGCCGAAGATGTAATGTGCTAAAGTATTACACACAAGAAGGACTCTCCAGGCTGAACACATCCAGAGCTCAGAGCTGGCTCACGGCTCATCCCATCTGCAGTGCCCCCTGTACCGACCTGCTCGGCTCTCAGTGCTCCTACCTGGAGGAATGGCAGTGGTGGGAATGCCATGGGAAGGGAAGGGAAGGGGAAGGGGAAGGGGAAGGGGAAGGGGAAGGGGACTTTTTATTGAAAACAGAACCAGTATGTTCATTTGGAGTCTTCTGTGAGGAATGAAATCAGATGAAGAACAGCTATAATTCTGCAGAATTACACCTGATTTTTTAAATTGAAACCTTCTTCACAAATGCTGCCACTTTCAAAACAGAGGGAGATGCACCAAAACACACCAGACTGAGACTGGAAGCCATGGGCTGGGAGTGTAACAGGCAGTGCAAGCTCTAGTTTTACATGGCAAACTGAAACACTGAGGGAGGCAAGGCATTTCCACTGCCACGAGGCACATGCATACTTTCAGCTCTCAGGATAGGGGAGTTATTTCTTATTTTTTAAAGCACTCAGCTTAATATACACCCAAGGGATACCAGTACAGCTCTGTTGCTCCATATTTGTCATTGAGTAGCTCTCACTAAACTACCCCAACCAGGTTGGTGGAGAAAATTATGAAAGATTTTAGGCAGAGCAGCACATTTTAGGTAACGGAGCTGAAGAAGAGATTTTGTGTCATTTAAACCTCTCCCTCTATTCACTGAGGTTGCTCTACAGGTAATAAACTACTTATCTAGCTCCTCCCTCCCTAAAGAGAATCCCCTCATCACAGCTATCCTTATCCAATTCTACTCCCTGACACTACCCTTACTGCTCTCTATTCCACAAATCCCTTCGCTTTTTCGTTTCAGGGACGATTTAATTGAAACTCTGAACATTCCTCTGAGTGTGCTCAGCTTCCAGACAGCTGCCTCTGTCTGAGACCTTTATGGAGGAATTCAGAACAGAAGTCAGGTTTTTGTAGAACATTGAATTCCCTTTTATCCTGGAATAAATTGCTCCATACCGTCTGCATCCCCTGACTGGGGTGACAAGTGAGGCACAGCTGTGACAGACTTTCAGCTTTCTTAACTCCTCACTCCAGAGCACATCCATCTTCAACACTGAAAAATGCAGCAGTTCTTGGGGGAAAAAGGTTGGTATGTGGTCATGTAATTCAAGCCTGTCGTAACTGACACCCACATTGTGGTAGGTTGGTGGTGTGCAGGCATCCTCAGCTCTAGCATTTCCTCAGTTTAGGCTCCTTGCATTAGAAATCTAAATACTGCTTTTATTGTACCGCACCATAAATTATGGTGCGGAAAAAGTAGCATCCCTAAAGAACAATTGTTCAGCATGAAAGCCCAGCTCGATGCCTTGCTAGAATGAAGCCACAATTCCTGGCTCCTCATCGACAGCCCAGCCCTGGGACAGCAGCACATCTGTGAACAAGCCGAAGCACACGAGCACTCTAACTGTGCCTGAAATGCACTCTAACTGTGCCTGAAATGCACTCTAACTGTGCCTGAAATGCAGCACATGACGGAGCAGCACAGCTTGCACAAACCACAGCTCCGGAGAGAACCACGGGCTGAGATCAAAGAGAGAAACTGGAAAGCAACTGGATTCCTAAAGGACTCAGGCTGACAGAGCCGGCATGCGCGCAAGTACAGATCCCAACAGCCTTTCCGTATTCTTAGAGCAGACAAATGAAGAATAATATTGACGCCATCGGCGGCGAGGGGGAGATAATGGCATTGTTCCCTGGGGATGCTGCGTGCTGGGCGTGGGGGGAGGATGAGGCAGCAGCCACGGGGCCGGAGCAGAAGTGGTTGTTAAGGGAACAAGCAGGAAAGGTGAAACAATGGCTGAGATAAGAAGCATCTCAAACAAAAACGCACCAGACTTCGGGTTTACGCTGCGAGGAGCGGGAGCTCGGCCCCCGCCCCGTGAGGCGTCACTGCCAGGCCGGGCCGGCGGCAGCGAAGGGAGCGGGGCCGGCGGGGCCCGGCCTCGGGAGGGGCCCGGCCTGAGGAACGCCGGAGGCTCCGGGACAGCGCCGGGCTCCGTGAGCCGGGCTCTGCAGTCTCCCAAACCACAGAGAAGAGAAACAGGGAAATCACAGGGTCCCGGACTGCTTTGGGTTGAAAGGCGCCTCAAAGCCCACCCAGTGCCACCCCTGCCATGGCAGGGACACCTCCCACTGCCCCAGGCTGCTCCCAGCCCATCCAGCCTGGCCTTGGGCACTGCCAGGGATCCAGGGGCAGCCACAGCTGCTCTGGGCACCCTGTGCCAGGGCCTGCCCACCCTCCCAGGGAACAATTCCTAATTCCCAAGATCCCATCCATCCCTGCCTCTGGCAGTGGGAAGCCATTCCCTGTGTCCTGTCCCTCCATGCCTTGTCCCAGGTTCCACTCCAGCTCTCCTGGAGCCCCTTTAGGCCCTGCAAGGGGCTCTGAGGTCTCCATGGAGCCTTCTGTTCTCCAGACCTAATCCCAATTCTCTCAGCCTTTCCTCCTAGGACAGGTGCTCCAGCCTGCTCTCTATCAAACTCTTCATAAGAGCTCCATGTACAGACCTTTCCCAGCCTTTGCTCTCTGGACATTGTTGCAATCAGCTCCATTAAAGGTAAAACTTTAAGATCTCTTACAAAGAAAGATTTCTTGGAAACAGCCAACTCCACTGTCACAAGATCCTGTCCAGTGACCTTCACCCAAAATCTCCTTCTTTCTAGGAATTAACGACACATGCTCTGCCTGCCCTCGCTCTCATGGCTTTGCGCGCAGGACACACTTGGCAGTGGATCATCTGCTCCTGCAAGTCATGAGCTACAAATTGCAGAAACACACCAGGATCTAAAATCAGTTTCTGAGAACAAAAACAGCTGGTATAGAAACAAAAGCCAAATATTCTCCTGGCTGCTGGCTGCATTTTTTTTTTTTTAAATTTAGCTTAAAACAAAATTTTAAAAATCTGCTTGGAACCCAGTCTCTAGCTGAAAATGTGGTGTCTAGCCTGAAAAACAGAGGCTTGTGGACACCATGCCAACAGCACAGGATTCCCATGGACCTGGTGTTTCTCAACCCCTTAATGTGGTTCAGCTTAGGCAAGTAGTTTCAGGATTCCCAGTTTAAAATCTACAACACACATCTGCAATTCATTCTAGTTTTTCATTTTACTTCTTACTTCTCCAACCAACTCCAAATGGTTTTATGAGTTCTCGCAATCCGGTACTAATCAGTTACTCATGGTGAGGAGTCCCCGCTTCCTCCGAAGGGCTCCCTTTGCATGGGGAGCCAAGCTGTGCATTTCATCAGCTGCATTTTGCCAGAAACAACAGCAACTACTTGATAAAACAAGACTATTTGGAGTGTTGTATGCCTGATTACAGGACACAGAAAGCTTCTAACACAGCACTGGGCATTTTCTACCCCTTTCCCACACCACAGCTCACCACATTAAATTGAAGTGACTCCTCTACTAATGAGACTCATTTCCCACTTTGGAGAAGGGGACCTCAAGTGGCTTCAGGGAAAACTTGTGAGAAATTTTCATCCAGCTGTATGAAAAGAATTCCCATTCGAGAAACACCACTGGCTTAAAACTTTTAATGGATGTGTCCAAAAATCAGACCATCAGTATTTGCCTCCCACACACGAGCTGTGTGAGATGAAATGCTGTAGACATGCAGGTGAAGGCAGTTAATGTCAGAAGTGATTCTGAAATATAAATACAATTATCTCTGCTTCCCTGCTCTTGTTTCAAACAAAATACACACACTGCACTCCTAAGCTGTGGGTGCATCCCTTATCACCACAGCACAGGAACCCCGAGACCTCAGGCACAGCAACTAGAACATTCTTCTTGCTCAATGAAGATTTTTTTCTGGTAAAACAGCCAAAGACTAACAATTCTGTTTCTGCCCTTATGAGTTTCTATTCAATTCTATCCAAGCTATTATAATTAAGAGACCTTTACTAAAAAAAATCTTTCAGAAGCTCTTGTTTCTCTGCATAGCACACGTGATAGGCACAGCTTCATAATTTCAGCATCTGTTATTGCTGTCCGGCTCACGACACATCTGGCTCTGATCAGCACAAATGGTGGATAAAGATTTCCCTTTCTTGGGGCTGAAGGACTGGTTGCTTCTTTCAGGCTTCACCAGACCAAACGAGTGATTCGGATGTGGTCCTATGGGAGCAGACAGGAGAGTGAGTTTGTGGTTCTGCCAGACTGTCCCAGGAATGACAACGCTACAGCGGAGGACAAATGTCTCCTCATTATCAGGAGCCTAACAAATAGCTGATAATGGAAGGATAGACACTGGAGAAACGTCCCTCCAGTTTCCTGTTTGAGTAACGCAACCACACTCACAAGATCAGGCTGCACCCAGGCCAGCTTTAGTGCTTCTTTCATGCTTTATTGTTTACATCCTGCCTTCACCCTCCACATGTTTCCTATCCCCAGCTCCTGAAGGTAAATCATGAGCTTTGGCTATTGCACAACACAGCCTCTCCAGGGAACTTTGATATTCTCCTCCAGATGGCCGGGTGGACAATAATCTTCCTTCCATATCCTCTACACTCTCAGATTCTGATTGACCAGTTTGACCAAACTGGAAATGAAATACAGATATAACTCCTTGATCTTCTTTATTTTTATTTTCATGCTGGAAAAGGTTGAAAAATTCTTGGGAACAAGCTTGGATTGAGCATACAGTATGTCACTGAATTTGCTTGGCAGCCCTGCTATGGTGGCACGTTCTCAAGCAGTTGCACTTGTGATGTCAATAATGAGTGGCAGGAAAACATTAGCGAATCAGAGAAAAACAGAGCTAGAAGGGCTCTTACAAGATCATCTAATCTTTCTCTCTTGCCTCAAGGCAGAATTAACTCCATTTTCAACAGAGACTTACCTAAATCAAATCTCTAAACCTTTACACTGATGTTTGACAGCTCAAGAGAGAAAGTCTTTCGTTGGTAAAATTAATGAAAACAAAAAATGAAAAAAGAAAACCAGAACCTGCAAGCCAGCAGTAAACATGCTTCCAAGAGATCACCCTAAGTAATGAATCCTGTTTTATTAGTTAATATAATCATGTACATGTCACAGAGTATCCTGATCTGGGAGGGACACACATGGAAGGAAAGAAAAAGAACTCCAAGGGAGCAGAATGCCGTCAGGAACAGCTACTCTTGGGCCACACATGGCAACAGGCAGGAGCTTGTCCCCCACCTTCTGCCATCACCCCTGGCTGATTATCACTAGGGCTGCCTGTGCCAGTGCCCATCCCCAATAACCCATACCCAGGGGAAGAGCACTGGCTGGAACTGCAAGACTGTACAACTGTTTACTGATGTAAACAAGTTTAGACCATAGCTTTAATTAAAAAAACCCAACCAAAACCCAACAACAACCTCCCCATCACATCTATTTGCAGCTGCACAGCATGCTCTGTGCTCTGCGGTGCTGGGGAGCAGCTGTGCTTTCAGTGCCCTTCTTCTAAAGAGAACATCATGTTCCCTTCTGCAGGAGCTCCAAGGAGCCAGGATTTTTGCCCCTGTGAAAACCACATGCATGTAGCCCCCTTCCAGGCTACAACTTTTATGTATCCTGAAATGACTTCCCAGAGTGTTCTTTGAAAACCCTTCCGTTAACATGAATGTCTCAGCCAAGAATGGACTTTTCTGGATCTCGCTCACAGACTGTTACTAAAAATTGCAGCAACACATTTTTCCAGCCTCTAGGAATACTGCATGTGACTGCCTTTTTATTTCTGTAAGGACTCTGCCCCAGGATAATTCTTAAAAACTACTTCCAGACCTTGGAAGCATCTCACAAGTAACGTATTTCCAAAATCCCAATATTAGATTATCACTGCACACAGTGAGTAAAAACTGAGACCTCTAGAAAAATGCTTACAAACCTATGCTTAGGAGGATTACAGAAACTGTAATGTGATTGAAATCTGGTCAACACAACTTCACCAAAAGTTGACTCTAAATCATACCTACTGGAAACTGTCCCTGCCTATGGCAGGGGGTGGGAACAAGATTATTACTAAGGTCCTCTCCAACCCTAACCAGTCTGTAGTTCTGTGATACCATTTATTCTCATCAACTCTCACAATTTTCATTTGACTCTTGGAACAGGTGCCCAAGCTCCACCTCAGAATGGTACTGCTGTACATGTCTCACTTCCACTTGTTTGACAGAACAAATAAGTAACAAATTAAATGTATCCTCCATGGATAGGACTGTTCCTCCATGATCCTGGGTGGGCAGTAAATAGCCCAATCTATAGTAAATACCTTGCAATCAAGTAAGGCGTTTTAAAAATGGATTGATGGTCTTTAGCAACTTTCAATACAACTTCTTCCAGTAGGAATTAACAGTATCTGGTATGAGTCTTTCAAGAAAGAAAGAGTACATTAGAGGCAAAAAATCCTTTCCTTTTGCACATCAGCTGCAGTGGTGGTAACACAACAGCTCCTGGAGCCAAAGGGCAGCCAGAAAAGAACACTCATTTCCAGGAGCATCCTGACTGCAGAGCTTCTATCCTGTGCATTTCCTCCCTGCACTTACAGCCAAGCAGAACACAGTCAGGAACCCTTCTGACTGGCCCCTTACAACATAATTCCTACTGTGTGTGGACTAGTGGAGTCTCACGAGGCCTTGAGTGACAGGAAAGCTCCCTCTTCCTGAAAGCTGCCATCAGTACTGGAGATCCCATGGACAACACTTACTTGCAAGCACAGGACAGGCAGTGTCCTTCACAGCTCCAGCTCCTGCAAATGAGGGATCACTAAAGAAAGGCAGGAGCTTCGTTTACCTCAAACTGCTGCATTTACAGCCTGAGCAGCACTCGGGGCCAGTGGCACAAGTGAAGCAGTGCAGTTGGTCTGACTGTCCTCAGAATCCCATCCTCACTAGGTCATGTTTTACTGATTGTGTCATTGAAACCTGGGATTATTTCTGCACCTGGCTCAGTTCAGTAACTTGGACAAAGAACCTCAGGTGCCATTTCCCATCTGCAAATTGGGAAGGGCGTTTTCCCCCTGCCTCCATATGGCACTTTGAGGGGGCAGGGTACAGAGGACACTGCCAGAGCATATCTCCCAAAGCCCTCAGTGCCAGCAGCTCCCCTTGGGAACAATGCCTTTCTGAACGCTGGCACAAGCATGTTAAGGATTGTTGCATCACTCTTTTCAAAATGGGGCACTTCAGAATCTCGTGGCTTTGTATTCCTTTCCAAAAAACATGCATTTTACTGAGCACACACATCAGCTCTTACCTGAGCACAGCGTAGGAGGGCCTAGCAAGAGGCACTTATACTCTGTACCTGGGCAAGAGGACTCCCAGGAGAGAGAAGGGCTTAACCTCATCTATCCCCACCACACGTACCTGTTCCTTTCCTCCCTTGCAGAGGGCACCTGCTGAACAGGAGTTCTCAGTGAGCAGCATCACACACTTTTCCAGTGAACACATGGACTGAAATATTTTACTTCACTCTGGTTCTTTCAACACTTTTTACAGGAGCAAAATTTTAGTTGCATGGAGAGAAAGAAATTTAATTTCAGTTCCCACCTGCTACAGCTTATGCTGATAACCTCAGCCAACATTATCACTTCTGAAGAAATATTATCATATAAGGCAGAGATAAAATAGACCAGTAAAAATAAACTGAAGGGGGAAAATGATTTTGCTATTTAACCTTGTCAGCAAAGGGAAAGAAATATTCTGGAGGCAGCTCCATGCTCAGACACCACCAGTGCTCTTGCTGAAAGCCAAATTATTTTAACATACATGCTAAAAACAAAGATGGGATGTGTTGTCCTAGCAAGCATTTGCTGGCTGCTTCTGTCCACACCTGTGGGCAGAAACACTGTGATGGAGACATAAAAAAGAATGAGTTACACATTAACTCCTCCATCTCTCCCAGTACTCTGCTTTTAGATGTCAGTGCAACACAGGGATCAGTGTCAAAGCTAACTGAAACACTTTTCATACAGAGTTTGTGACATGACACCTACTTCCACATTTCTGTCTTGGTATCAACTGGAGATTTACATCATAAATTGAATGCTGATGAAAACAGTATCAACAACTTAATTCTTTATGGTTGCAATTGGCTTCAGTAAATTTAGGATTTTTTTTAAAGCAATCAGTGAACCACAGACAGGTTCCTGAAAAATAAACCTTACCCAGACTAACTCAAAGAACGCATTTTGTTTTTTTAAAAAAAGCTGCAAAATTCAGGTAAAACATCATCATTCAAAATCTTGTAATTAATATTTATTGAGAATCCTTTGGAAAGATGCTGCTACTGGCTCCATCTTTCTTAGACAACTCTAAAGAACAGAAAAATACATTAAAAATTGAGCAGATGATCCTTATTCAAATAATCTGGCAGATGGCCACAGAAACAAAGTAACCCTGTGTAAAAAATAAAGGAAGTCTGAGGAAAAAAAAGTAAACTAAAGACACTGCAGAGAAACAGTCTTAAATAAATGCATAACCAAGACCACATCATCGTGTGGTGGCTCCGGGGCGTTCACAGAACACAGGGTTGACCCAGGCTCTGTGAAAATCTGTGCTCTGGGCTGCACATGTACAGGTGCCCCAGAAGCAGATCCCAGCTGTGGGGTCCTACAAGCATCTCCTGAACCCTTGGTATCTCACCACAAAAACACTGCTGCAGAGCCTGCTTAAGCCAACACCATCACAGAATCCCCTGAGCTGGAAGGGACCCACCAGGATCACCCAGCCCAGCCCCTGGCCCTGCCCACACCCCCCAACAACCCCACCCTGGGCATCCCTGGCAGCGCTGTCCAAAGGCTCCTGGAGCTCTGGCAGCCTCGGGGCCGTGCCCATTCCCTGGGGAGCCTGGGCAGTGCCAGCACCCTCTGGGGGAAGAACCTTTCCCTGATCTCCAGCCTGAGCTGCCCTGGCCCAGCCCCAGCCGTTCCCTGGCTCCTGTCCCTGTCCCAGAGCAGAGATGGGAGCTGCCCCTCGGGATGAAGCTCAGATTCTCCCAGGATCAGCAGACAGGTGGAGGCAGAACCTGAGCACAGTGGGAGACCCGACCTGAAGGGTGCAAGCCTGGACTTCACAGACAATACCAAAGACCACACCAGCAGACAGGCATGGCAGCAAGGAAATTAACTAAGAGCAAAAGGTAGAATGAGTATCTGGGAAAAAAAATTCTGAAAGAGTGAGAATCAATATAAGGAATTAGTCCTCAGGGAAACAGTGGAAGCGCTTTTGCGTGGGTATTTTATGAGAGACTGGGCACACCACCAACAAATGTACTGCAGGAAAGAATCAGACAATGGCAAGGAAATGGATTAAACGTGTTAGCAAGACAATTTCCAGATCCGATTTCTGTGAAGAGAAGACCATGACCTCACCACTGGATTTGTGGTGTTACCATTAAGTACTGCCCCATACGAGCCCCAAGTCCCTCACTAGCATGGGTATGGTCTTAAGACAGACCACACCAAAGACTGAAAGGGATCTGGGAGTGTCTCTTCATTGTTATTTTATTTTCATATTAATGAAGGGTCAATTTATGTCCACAGATTTTGTAAGGGAGAATTCACCAGGGATACTGAGGAAGGCAGAACTGAGACACAAACTAAAGCTTTTGGGGAAAGCAAGAGGGCTGAAGTTGATTAAAAGGAAAAAAAAAAAAAAGCCAGAGGAACATAATATTTAAAGACACATATGTGAGAGAAGCCACTCTTTTCCAAGGACACATGGCAGCAATGGAAACACGGAAAATGGCTGGCTGGCCAAACTGCTTTTCTGTATTTGTCTCATCCTTTCCAGTTCACTCCAGTTCACTGCAGCACAGCAGACGTGTCAGCAGCTTTTCCTTGTGTAGGGTTCCCACCACTGTAACAAGCACAGAATCCATTTCTGCACCGACCAGGATCTGATCAGGCCTCTATGAAGCACCATCTGACATCCAAATCAGAGCAGCCACTGCAGATGCAGCTGTGGGAGAAACAAAAGGCCAGAGCTTCCCTTCCACTTGTTGACCAATGGGGGTTGGCCACAACATCCAAATAAACAGGCACTTAACAAAGGCATAAAGTGTTAAATCCAGGGATGAGCCCTCTGTAAACACACACTGGCCCATTAAAAACCCTTCCCCTCCTGCAGGAAGGAACTGTTCCCTCACGGTGAATCCACTGGCACGTCAGTGAAGCGCCCAGAAAATGATGAAGCTGATGAACCTGGCCATCAGGGCAGAGGACTGGAGCAGAGCTGTCATGTTAAACCAGTGTAAAACACACAAACCTCATCTCAATATTCTGAGTTTCTGTCAGCTTTACAGAGGCAGCTGTGCAGAATGAGGTACCCTCCTTCAGACTAAGGGTTCACATAAACCCACAACAGTATCTTAATGTTTAACACTTTGGGTAGGAGGCCCATGTTCTTGCCTAGAGATAATGATTAAGACTCTCTTTGATCTGTATTTCATCATGNGTCTGCCCATTGCCCAAAAGGCTTTAACAGCAACGACTGAATTAAGGTCTTTTTTTTTTTTTTTTTTTTTTTTTTTGCGTTCCCCAAAGGTACCAGTCCTTTCTGTTAGCTCCTGGCTGGGTTACTGCAGAGAAGACCATGAAGATTCTTCATGGGACAGCAGAGCATTTCCTGCCTTCCCATGGCCCTTCCAGATTGAAGAATCATCGAGCCATGTCCTGTCCCTAAAGTTTTCCAAAGTTTGGCAATAGCAGATGACAAGGGAATAGTAGTAAAACAGAGCATATGTGAACAGATACTTCCCTGACACTCTCCCAGCCTCTAGAAATCTGCTAGACAGAGATGGAGATTGTGTTTGCAAAAGTCTTAGGTGTTTTTATTCCATCAGTTTGTTCAGTTGTTTCTTGAATTCACAAAAGCTTTAGCATTTGCACCACCCCACACCACAGCTTTCCACAACTCATCCTTGGTGCATGAAAAAGTGTCTTCTTATGATGGATCTAGAGAGATCTAAACCTTTCCACTGTTATTTTGAAGCTCCACAACTCTGGTATTAGAAGAGATTGGTCACAATCCCTCCCATCTCCTGTTCCTTATTTCTCTAATAACCAACTGTATACAGCAGATGAGAGCTGCAACATCAAACCCAGCCCCATCCCACTCAAATGTCAGAAGAGCTGAAAAGCAGCTGAGAACAAAGAAACAAAATACAGAATTGAACGTTGAGAATGGACAAGCTTCTAAATTTGAGCCATTTTTCAGAGGAACAAAGTTTTGATCAGCAGATATTTCAGGAACACTGAAAGATCAGCTTCCATGAATAAAAGGCTCTGGGGAAATTTCCTTTATTTTCTTTTGGCTGTTACATCAGATGAAAAACTCCAGCAATTTCTTTTGTTCTAATGTTTCCAGAAAAAGAACAGACACAAGTACACCACATTGATCCATTTCTGTGACTAAGAAGAATCTGAATGTGGATGGTTCTGGAAAGCTTTGGGAAGCACATGGATTTCCAGTATCCCAGGCACATGGTACCACATTTATTGGTACCTCTGAAGGATTAGGAGAGGTGAATGCTGAGTTCTGGTGGAGGCTGTAAGAGAGTTCAGATCTTGCTCTCCTTTCCATGAATTTCAGCAGTAGTTGCTGATACAATGGGATAAACCCTAATATCTTTAAGATAGTAGAATCATCAGGCATTCATTGTAGCATCTACCAATAAACTTCTCTAGGTCATCTGCCCAAAGGCAGAAAAGAGTAAGGCTTCAGTTAAATAAATCTGCTGAAGCTGTCCATGCCTTTTTCGTTATTTTAATCTGTAGCCCAAAATGATGAAAAAGAAGTCCTCAGCCTTGGAGAAGCTGAATGTGTACCTTCCTCAACACTTAATGGTGCTGTTTCTTGAGGAGTTAATAAATATCAAATGAATAGAAGAGCTTTGAGTCTGCCACCAGCATGGATTGTCATTTAAATCCTTTCCAATTATCAGAACAATGAGAGCATGTGCCTGGAAAGGACTTCAGGGAGCCATATCCTTTTAACCTCCCTCAGCTCTTTGGTCAAGAGCTCTCCAGGGAATTTGGCAGGTTGGCAGCGCTGGGAACATCCACGTCCTGCAGCCGGCCACAGCGAGCAGTGGGCAGGAACATTGCCAGAAATTACAGACTCATTCCAAGAGAGGGCTTCATCTTCAGCACCAACGAGTTAAATAAGAAAAGATCCTGGTCTCCATTTTATCTGGACTGTATTAACCAGAACTGACTGTGCAACTGTCATGGAGCAAAGAAAGAACGTCAAACAAACCTTTATAGAATTTCCATGTCCCACTGATTCCAATAAGCTCCTTGAGGCCCCAGCAAAGCACCTCACATCAATCTGCAAAATTTACTTCTAAGTCTTGAAGTTAAGAAATACTTGAAAGAAACACAGGTTTGGGGGCACTATTAGGTCAGGCTCAAACCTACCTGATATCCTGCATTAATTATGTTTTCCATTCCTCTTGCTCTGTTCAATATAAGTGGATATTTCAAAAATGCACTTTATTTCTATCCTGCATTTACTCCATATCTCAATCATTACATTAAGTAATGGAGTGATTTAGCAGCTTTGGTGTTGCTGCATTGTTATAGCTCCAGAAGCAGGATGGATGCACTGGGGAGCACCCAGGAAGACAAGCAACATTTCTGTCAGTCACAGATCAATGAAAGAGGACCTCTATATTACTCTCATTTTTTTATTCTTCATATCCCTTTGTATTTTTTTAATGTTCATGAATGCTTCATAATCCAAGGCTGCAGTTTATTAATGCTTATAAATGACACAAATATTTCCTAGTAATGTGAAGAATCTGGATGAGCTAACAGGAAATAGAAGATATCCATCTTCCAGAGAATGAAATGGAATTTCCATCTACAGATAGTTCAGTGGCACTTGGGTACCTGCCAGCTCCTTTTTGGCAATTAGAGGAACAGTAAGAATAAATGAAGCTTTAGGAGCACCAGTGTATACACCTGCTTATTCCATTACTTTGGCAAGAATGGGTCAGAAACTCCCAAGAAATCTCCTTTCAGATATCAGCTCACTAACACAGAGCGCTTCAGCCATCATTTCCAGAACACAGGCATGTCCAGTTCTTGAAAGTCACACTTACACATGCACTGGTGACCAGGGAAGGGTGTCCCCTCCACCTCAAAACCCATCCTGGCCTCACTAAAACAGATCCAGTACATGCATCTACTGAACCACTTCAGCAAAATGTTGGCTAAGAGATATTGCACGATTTGTCAGCTGGACCGGACTGGAACCACCTCAGTACAGCCTCCTGTTGTATTCCACAGTCTCCTACCCCATCCCCAGGGCAGCAGAGTCACCAGGATCCTGCCTGTGTCCTGCTGGGCAGGGCTGTCTAACCACATCCCCACGGGGTTTTGTGCAAGCACAGATGGGAGGTGGAAGGAAAAATGAAGCATATTAGCTCTGCACCCCACTCTGCCTCGGGGGTTCTGGCCAATCTCCTTGCACATATGGCAGAGTTTGGTTTGTCCATGGTTAAACCTCAGCAAGAGCTGTAACAACAATACAGGGACTGGAAAGCAGTGCCAGAAGAGACAGGAAATGGGGAAAGCACTCTCAAGGACTTCACTCTGAAAGCAATTTCCCATTGTTTACTAAATAGAAACATTTGAATTCATTGATTTGGTTTTAGCCAGGTCCGTTTTTGGCAGGGTGCTTTCTCCCCTACTTTGTTTAAGACATCTCCTACAGTTAGTCCCGTTGTCAAAGGACACGCACTTCTAGGAGACCCTTCCTTTTTTGATACAACTCATGCCCTCTTAGATTTGTGCCTTAGACACTTCTCCCTGCTGGCTGCACAGATCCTGGGCTGATCAGCCCTGTGGAGCACAGAGCCACAGGAGATATCAACCTTACTCTCTCCCAGGGACTTCTCACTCCCTTAGTCCAAAATACAGTGACTGGTCTCACTCTAGGCAATGGGAGGAGATGCAGGACTCAGAGCATCACTCACAGACCCATAAGCACTGCAGTTCTCCTGGACTGGAGGACCAAGGGGAGGGGTGGCATTTAAAACAGGACCCAAAAGAGACTAAAAAATCCAATGAAACACCACATCACACACACAGCACAGCAGCAGAAGGCAAATACTGAAACGTGAACACAGCAAGTTGATTCCAAGCTATTTTCCATTCTAGAAAAGGCATAAATCATTATAAACCAGGCTTACAGAACCCCCACAGCAGGACTGTAATGCCCTTGTGATCTGAAATTGTTCATAATTTCACAGAACTTTATCTCAGCGGATATTTCCTTGATGGAAATTACAGACTGAATTACTTGAAAAAATTCCTTCATAAGCATTTCCTCCATTTCTGAAGCACCTATGTTTTCCATACCCAGATGTGGCTTTGCCATTCTCATTAAAATCTCTGAAAATCAGGCCAAGTTGAGAGCCCCAGAAAAACCTTAATTTGCAATTGCCAGTGAAGAACAGATAGAAGGTCAAACCTAAATTTCTTTGGGGGCCCTAAATTCCTCTTGCAGCCACAGCTATTGCTGTCAGAGGGCACTGCTAAACAGATTTCCTCCACCCCATTTGTGCCCTGCATGCCAAAATGCAGGACTAGATACTGACTGTGGGATAACATTTGAAGGTTATTCCTGTCCCCAGCAGCTACCACAGAACATTGCTGCACTCTTATCATCATCATCTTCAAACCTGGACACACACCAGGGCAGGGAATCTAAATCCTTGCTCCTTCTACCACCCTGGTCTGATTTTATTGACCAACAGGTTCTCACTTTCCAGCTGAAGGCTGAGCTCAGCCTAGGGCTGGCAGATCACAGGCTACCCAAGTCTCTCCCTCTGTCACAAAAAGCAGCACCTGCACCAGCACATCTTCTGCAGACCCTGGCACACCAACATGGCCAGGGTTCTCACCCCATCACTAACAAACTGTGGTTTTGTTAATATTTCCTTTGAGAAGACTCTTCCAAGTCACCCAGATTCCCTCACTCCTGAGCATCTCTTTCGCTATTGGGCACTCTGGGCAGCTTCCCTCAAAGGAAGTGCTAAAAATATTAGTCTGCAAAAGTGACTTGAATTCTCATACAAGTTCTTTCTTATTTTGATGATCATCCATTGGTTTCACCTCTGAGTTGAACCTAAACAAAGTCCCACGTGCTCCTGACACACTGTCCCAGGGTGACCATGCACCAGCAAACTCCAAGAGGTCCTTCTGGAGCATCCCAACATCTCAACATTACACACCATGGAATCAATGAGGTAGGGAAAGACCTGGTCCAATGCTTGACAATCCTTTCCATGGAAAACATTTTCCTAATATCCAACCTAAATCTCCCCTGGCACAACTTGAGGCTGTTTGCTCTTGTGCTCTCACTTGTCACCTGGGAAAAGAGACCGACCCACAAGCTCTGTCAGGGAGTTGTAGAGAGCAACAGGGGAAAAGCAAAGGCTTGTCTCCACCCTGCTTTTGGTACTTTGCACAGACACGCCAAGGAGACGTTGGCTAACTTTAGCCAGGAATGATCAACAGGCTCCTGGAGCATCTCAAGGTTCTTCCCACACTCTGCAGGATTCTAGAACTGATTTCTTTTTGTACATAAAGGCCACAGACTTTGCTTCAGTATTGTGCTCTTTTAACTTCACCCCACTGTTCCTATTTCATTCATTTCTACAGTGATGGAAAAGCTAAGAACTAGAAAGGAGAAAAAATGAGACCTAGCACAGTTTGCATTTCCAAATAAGCATGTTTTCACACAGCAGACAAGGAGCAAACATCCTCCATGTCAGGACTCCCAGTAACTTCTTCCTGCAGTGATAAAACAGTTCAATTCCCCAGACAGACTCAAAAGATGAGACAGAGTTTTACCTTCTCCACGGGAAAAGGTGGGGGGACATGGGCTGAGTCAGGAGACAGAGATGACTTCTCCTTCCTGCCACTTACCCCTTCACCAACATTTTTATCTATGTCGAGTTTACAAGTGCCTTAATCAACTTACAGCACATCTCCTCAAACCTGGCTTTCTCAGCTTCAAGTGTGAAATTAAAACCATCCTCGAGGAGGCCATCTGTGCAAGGCAGCCTATAGGAAATGGAGCTTGCACAGATGGGACTTATCACACACTCCCTCGTGTCATATCAACACACCAGCTTTGCAAATCTGCCCTAAATAAACCAGAATTGACAACACATTCTGTCTGAGGCCAGCAGGGCTGTCTAAGCCTAGCATGTACTTGGCAGGGCTGGATTGTTCTCTCCACTTTTAACAAACAACTCTCTCATAAATGGAAAACTTGTGAATGTTCAAGTCTTGTGCTGTGTTCAAATGTCTGGAGGATTGTGTTCAGCAAAGTCTCCTGGAGGGATCAACTAATTGGCCTTCAAATTCCTAGACATTAAGCTGTAGGTTGCTTAAAAACTAGCAGGACATGACATGGCCTCCTCACAATCCACAGTGGGGACAGACACTGGTCTGGAACGTTTTCTAATTCCATTAACTCTTCACCAGCGCATAAAAATAACACTTTAAAAATGTTTATTTTTACAAGTTACATTAGGTGAAGAATATAGCTGAGCAATATGGCTGAACACATATGGAAATGCTTAAGCAGCAGCTCTATTTTCTGTCCAAGCAGTCTGTAGTCAAACACAATAAACTGAAGTTACACACATGAAAACTCAATGTACTATATGAAAAAAAAAAAAAAAGACAAAAAAGTGTGTTTTCATAAAAAACGAACTTGTTGGGTTGTTTGGTTTTTTTTTTTTTTGGAAGAGGACCATCTGAGAGAGGAGGGAGTAGCTTGAAAGAGGCAAGCACAGAAATAATAAAATGCAGTTCAGGAGAATAAGGCACTGAAGAGGAGCTTTCCCAGGACAGATCACACCTTCACCTGGCCAGTGCCACTTCTCAGACAGTGGCCTAAGGGAGAGAACTGGGAGCTGTGTCCCCAGCTCATCCCCTGACTCCACAGCAGCCTGCAGTTTAGGATTTCCACATGCAAGGTCTCCTGTACTGGTACAACACAGACTTTGCTGACCCTTTCTTCCAAGAATGGATCCAAGCACTCCTGCAAACCCTCAGCACCAGAGTCATGTTGCACCAGGTGCCACATTGTACTCAGCAGGCAAAGCAGTATTTCTTTTTCTTTTTGCTGACCTTCCATTTGATGCCCATAATTTTGGTTAGGGAATTAAGGAGAAATGGGGAACAAATGCTTATCTTTTGCCCCACTCCTTTGTTCAGGCCCAGATGTTCTGCATTTGCAAACTGTCCCAGGATGTGTTCCTGGGGGAGGCAGTACCTCCTTTAGCCATAGCTTTCTCACATGTTTCTCCACATTTACTGACCCAGTTTAACCTGCTGGTTTGTTTTCCAATCCCACAGGACCAGAGGGTAGGTACTTCTGCAGCTTTAGATCTGCCTATGCCAAAACTTTTTATTCCCTCAGACTTTGTTATTTCTCCATCCATTGCCTCCCTCAGGTCTCCTAAGACTCCCGTCATTCTCATGGTAACTGCCACCACTGCTGCACTTTTTCTCACTTTTTAACCAGTCAATGGTTTGCTAAAGAACATTCTCTGATCCCCAGGAAAGCAGCTGCTCTAAGGGGTGTGACAAAGGACCATGTCAGGAGCGGTTAGAATATCTGAGGACACCACACGCACTGAACACCAAAATCCAGATGTTTGTCCTTGAAGATTCCTCAAGTGCAACTTCCTTTTACAAAAGACATGCTGACTCCCCCACATGCATATAAAATCAAGTGCCAGCTCATTCTGATCTGTATTATTCTTTTGACAACACTGCACAGCACAAAGCCAGATTTCTGTCTGCTGCTCCCCAAGCTCCCTGAAACTCTCTTGGAAGATGGCATCATATCAGCCCTGTCTGTTTTCTAACAGGAGTGAGGAGATTTTAACTGAAAGATTGCATACAAGTGTTAATTACTCAACAGTTCCTCTCCTGACTCCTTCCGAGGCTCTGATGTCCTGGTCCCTGAAGGCAGGTATTCCTCACTGCGTTCTTAAATTCTTAATTTAGTAGTTGGGTTTGAGATGGGTTCTGCTAAGGAAACCAAGCACAGTGTAGATGCCTCAGAAACACAATGTTTCTTTCTGCTCTACCTCCTGATTTTTCACACCCTGGTCTCCATGGTTTTTTTTCAAGCTTTTGGACAAGCTTCTTATTCCCAAAATATTTGGGAAAGAACTGTTACTTTTTATACTTTCTGAAAGCTTTGAAAGTGTTTATTCTTTTCTATCTTCCTCACTTGGTCATGACTTCAGCTTTTGGAAGGATGCCCCTGCCTCTCCAGCCTTCCTTCCCTGCTGCTTCACATCAGAACTTCTCTCTCTCACAGCAATTGATAGAGTTGAGGCATTTCCTCTGCAGAGCCTTGAAATCAGCTTCAGCTCCCTACAAAGGTTTCACCCTTGTCACTTCTCCTTTCAGTTTCTTTTTAACCTGCTGCCTTATTCTGATATATTTTCCCTTTGCAAATCAAGGAATTTCACTTCTCTGAAGTTTTTGGCTTGTGTTATTTCTGCAGGATCTGTAAGTGCACTTGTGTTCACTGGCAGTACAATTCTGTACCAAGTTCTGCACAATTCCCAGAAGAAAGTCAAAATTATCTTCCCCTCTCTAGAATCCTTCACCAGATGTTTCCCAAGGATGTCATTCTTGGACTGGGGTGCCAGTTTTCTCCCATTGTTTTTCCTGTTTTAAAGCTCCATACTCCTTATTATTCTATACTTTTCCTATCTCAAAAAGCAGGTATTTCAGCTTATTGCTTGGTTTATCATGCTGCATTTTCTTTGTTTGTTCTATAGAAATGGTGAAAACTAATTATGCTTCAAGAAAGGTAATTATCATTTAGCTATTATTCATCATGTAAGTGCAGCATAATTGTTTGCATTGCTTCTATTTTGTTATCCTTAATAAATACATAAACATCCAGAAAAATGAATCCACAGAACAGATCCAGTTCTGCTCATACCAAGGAATTAAAAATAATTGCTCTCTTTGGAATTTCAGAATGAAATACATCACTGAATGAAACATTCTCTTTAGAACCTCAGAGAAAAGCAAGAAATGACAGGACCTTGCAAGAAGTTTATTTTCACTGCTCACTGAATAATAGCTGCAACAGTTATTTAACCCTCACTCAACTCTTGCTGTTGATGCTAATCATGTTTGACACCTCAAAACACCATGTCAGTAAAAAAATAAGCTGTAACTGAAAACTTCTCATTAAGTAAGATTTTGGTTTTTAAACACCTGTTATGGGAATAGCATAGCCTTGAACTGCAGTGGAAAATGAGCCAGGTAAAGAAATTGCTGAAAACCTAAATGCTGGACAGAATGGTACAGATGGCATTTTTAGGTCAAAGGCTAAATCCTCACAGAACAAAAGACAAAGTTACTGCAGAGAGAACAAGAAGCATCAGCCCTAATATTGCACACACTCATTAAATGTGTCAGCTGGCTGTACAGAGAGGTATGAAATGGGATTTAGGTATCAGTCAGTATTCAGTGCCACTGAACAGTGCCACTGTTCCTTCAGCTGAGCCCATTTCCCTGTCACTGTTCCTGAAGCTGCTGAGGTTAGGGAGACAATGATTCCCTTATCCTACTTGTACTTCTGTGACAGAATCCCCTGAGCAGGAAGGGACCCACCAGGATCACCCTGTCCCTGCCCAGACCCCCCAACAACCCCACCCTGGGCATCCCTGGCAGCGCTGTCCAAAGGCTCCTGGAGCTCTGGCAGCCTCAGGGCCGTGCCCATTCCCTGGGGAGCCTGGGCAGTGCCAGCACCCTCTGGGGGAAGAACCTTTCCCTGAGCTCCAGCCTGACCCTCCCTGACACAGCCCCAGCCGTGCTCCTGTGCCTGTCACAGGGAGCAGAGATCAGAGCTGCCCCTCTGCTTCCCCCCACCACAAAGTTGTAACTGTGATGAGTCTCCTCTCAGTCTCCTCCAGGTTGAACAGGTCAAGTGACTTGAGTAAGAACTACTGCCTGCTCCTCTAAATCACACCAGAGAAGCCACAGAACCTGCCAGGCCATTCTCCAGCACTGACTCAGCACCAGAACGAAAACTTTGAGCCTGCAGTTACACATTTTCCAGGGTTTGAGTGTACAATATCCAGTCATGAGAACAGAGAAAAGCAAGACCCCAGCAAGCCAGACCCCAGCACTTCCTCCAGCCTCTGTTACTCAAAGGAGTCAGAGGAATCCCAGGATAGGCTTTCCATCACAGCTCTGAGCAGGCTGCAGGGACAGTGCCTGACTCACCCCACACTCTCACAGAGCTCTCCTGTTCAGGATTCCAGCTGCATGTTTGAGCTTACACCCTCATTTTCCATGGATCATCATGTTATCCTGTAGGATAACACATACCAAAGATGGCAAATTAACACCACAATAAAGCAACGTACAAGACACCCTGGGAACAGGTTTGAGGGAGAGGGGAAAATGTTTTACATCATCTCCCAGAGTAAGCTTACGGAATTCCCAAATCTCGGGACAAGGGAATTGGTAATGAGAGAGAAATAAATTCCTTCACCTCTGGGTTGAAATCCAAGTCAGGCTGGTAGTAGCCAAGACCCATTAGCTCAACATCTGCTAGTTGTTTGGCAGCTCATGTGAAGTGAGTTATATTCCTCAGTGTCCGCACCCCAGTCCCACTAATTGGCACCACATTGGCAATCTAAACACAGAGGTTAAGGTCTGAGCACACAGCAGGCAGCAACTCTGAGATCAGGCAGCTCCAGTTTGGAGGACACATGTGATAAATTATACTTCTGGTATCTGGAACTCCATTTAATTGCCCGCCATCCTGTCCTGCCCCCAGAATAAAACTGTAAATGCAGGCGAGCCCGGGAACTGCCAGCAATCCCTGCCCAGCACACGCTCCTGCAGCAGTAACACATTACCAGGCCCACTACCAGTCAAATCAACTTAAACAACTGCTGAAATTTTAAGCAAAATGCTGTACAGCATGAAGTTAAATATGAGCTAAAGTGTTTGGATAATAGTTACCAATATTCATAAAAACAATATCTTTCTCTAAACTCCAGTTTTTAACGCAAAAATGCAACACTCACTAAAAAGGCAGTAACAATATAATCTTATACATCCTAAATAACAAGGCTATTTTCTTTTTGTCTTTCCTTCTTCTGCAGCTTTCCAACAAAGAGTGCACAGGACCAAAGCTGATTTGAAAACACAACCCATTAACTTTTAGAGAACTATTCTTTTTATTGCCCCATGGTAAAATGTTTCTCTCTGAGGACAAAAACCAAAAAGTTGTTAGCTTTTAATACATAGTAATAAAGGAAAATTGATTTTTCACATCATCTGAATATGGCAGCATAAAATAAGTCTAAACTATGAGGGAAGGAAACTCATGTTACAGTTTAGAAACTGTTCCTGATGTTTACACATCACTTCAGTTTAAAGAATTGCTTATGATGGTAACATGATGAAAGCTGTTGAGCATGAAGGAAGGGATATGGAAATGAAGCCAAAAGAAACATCTTTGCCAGAACTCTACGAGAAAAGAGAATCAGAGTCAGTTAGTTCACGAGAGACCTCTGGAGTTTTCCAATCCAATCAGCTGCTCAAAGAATGGCCAACTTCAAAGTGGGGTGAGGTTGCTCAAAGATATTGTAGATGAAAACACACCTATAAAGACATTTTTCTTGCAAGCCAAATGTCCTCTTCATTTACCACTGCTCTGGAAATGATTCCACTCTAAGCTGTTCTGAGAAGCAATAGGGCCAGCAGCCATCAGGAAGAGAGGTACACTGCAAAGGAAACAAACCTAATCTGAGCACCCAGCAGGACCAAGGGATGGAGAACTTCAGATGCAAGAAGGCAGACTTGAGGACAGGAGACTCTGAGAGACCTTGGAAAGTCCAGTCGTCCTAAGATCTGTGTTTTAATTTATCTTACTTTGGAGAGGTATACTCAGCCTGTGAGAAAAAGGCAGCAGTGACACAAGGCCAGTGTGCACAAAAACAAACCCAACCCCCAGTCTGCATTCCACAGCCAGGCTCAAAGGAGGTGTTTTCCTTCTTGTGCAAGGAACACTCCAACAGTTCACAGCCAGGGGGGTGATTGTCCCTCAGCTGCCTCATACAGGAACAGCCTGCTGCCTTGGCATAGCTCTGCCTGCACTGCCAGCTCTGCCTGGCTCTGCCTGGCTCTGCCTGGCTCTGCCTGGCTCTGCGAGCTCTGCGTGCACTGCCAGCTCTGCCTGGCTCTGCCTGGCTCTGCCTGCACTGCCTGGCTCTGTCTGCACTGCCTGGCTCTGCCTGCACTGCCTGGCTCTGTCTGCACTGCCTGGCTCTGCCTGGCTCTGCCTGGCTCTGTCTGCACTGCCTGGCTCTGCCTGCTCTGCCTGGCTCTGCCTGGCTCTGTCTGCACTGCCTGGCTCTGCCTGGCTCTGCCTGGCTCTGCCTGCACTGCCTGGCTCTGCCCGGCTCTGCCTGGCTCTGCCTGGCTCTGCCTGCACTGCCTGGCTCTGCCTGGCTCTGCCTGGCTCTGCCTGCCTGGCCACTGACAAAGCCAGGCCAGTCTGACTCCCACCAAAGGTGCTGCCAGTCCTGAGGGTCTGCACAAACTGTTGAGGATTCTGTCTTCTTTTCTCCCCTTCTGCTCTGCCCTCATGAGACCCCACCCACAGTGCTGTGCCCAGCTTTGGAGGCCTCAGCACTGAAAAGCCCTGGAGCTGCTGGAGCCAGTCCAGAGGAGGCCACAGAGCTGCTCCAAGGGCTGCAGCCCCTCTGCTCTGGAGCCAGGCTGGGAGAGCTGGGGGTGCTCAGCTGGAGAGGAAAAGGCTCCTTGGACACCTTAGAGCCCCTGCCAGGGCCTAAAGAGGGCTTGTAAAAGGGAGGGAGACAGATTTTTTTATACAGGCAGGTAGTGACAGGACAAGGGGGAATGGCTTCCCACTGCCAGAGGGTGGGATTAAATTAGAGATTAGGAAGAAATTCTTCCCTGTGAGGTGGGGAGGCCCTGGCACAGGGTGCCCAGAGCAGCTGTGTCTGCCCCTGGATCCCTGGCAGTGCCCAAGGCCAGGTTGGACATTGGGGCTTGGAGCAGCCTGGGGCAGTGGAAGGTGTCCCTGCCCACAGCAGGGTTGGTACTGGATGAGCTCTAAGGTTCCTTCCAACCTAAACCAGTCTGAAATTCTGTGATTCAAGATGGACCAAGGGATTTGTCTGATAGAGCAGGACCTCTCCTTCCCTAGAGCTCCAATATCCCTGCCAGGCTATCCCTGCATCTGCTTCTGGCAGCAAGGACACAACTTTCTTTTCCCCTTCACTATTTAGGGCTTAAGGGTGGACCTTTTTTTACCCTCTTCTATACTTCTGAGGAGAAGAAAAGGCTCGTGCCACATTTTATAATGCCAGACCAATTCCTTCTGTTTTAAGACACGTTATTAGCAGCTTCTTTTAAAATCACACCACTGCAAATGATTCTATTGACACTTGAGGCAGGAGCTGCTGTGCTGACATCTGCAAGAGAATTCAAGGGCACTGTGATGACTGCCAAGAGTCCAGCACTAGCTGGAAGAAACCAGACTGGCAACAGAAACATCAACACCAGAGCTGCTCTGCCTTTGGCCACATTTGGGTCCCAAGCTGCCAGTTCAGAAGGTGCTGAGGTGCTTCAGTACTTATTCCTGATGCTGCAGGACTGTGGGGTGACAGGGCAAAGCAGAGGTTATCATCATGTGACGTAGTGAGCTGCTTCACTGAGCAGCTCTCATGTGCGCTTCTGAACCCTCATGCAGGTATCGAGCAAGTATTTATACTCAAAATAAATGTTTTCTCACAGAACCAAGTATAGGAATAATACCAAACTCATTAGTTTCCTGAGAGCAATTCCTCTCCATTTCGAAAACAGGAGGGGTCCAAGAAAGAACTTCTCTACAGGGGAGGAAGACAGGAAGGAAGGAAATGTGAATTACAAAAAAAAAAGGAAGGAAATTAGAGTTAACTAAAAAGAGCATGTTTAGCATCACTACACAAGCTGGGGAAAAAACCTCAGAAATCCTGGCCAAAGATAATGCTGCCTCCTCCTGTCCCTGCCAGGCTTGCCCCAGGCAGAGGGGAAAGGGCCATTTTTCATCCTTTTACCACTCTGAAGTTACAAATCACAGTCACCATTTGATGATCACCTCTCCCTATGTCATCCTAGGTTTCTTTGTAATAAGGCTGTTGAAAAACATATGTTTTCACTTTTTTATTATTATTATTAAAAAAAGATAACTCATAACTGAGCAAAGGCTCTGCTGATACAACAACATGTGGATTAAATCTGAAAAGAGAAGAAAGCTATTCTAATAAACTGACAATCCCGCTCAGAGGCCTATATCCAAATTAGTGTAATAAATCATGAGGAAAGATTTCTCTTTGGCTGAAACAACCATTTATTTAGGCATGGAACAAGAGTATTTTAAAATTGCTCTGGACATTGTACACAAAAGACTTCCTCCATTTTTGTTCTTTTTTGTTTGTTCATTTTCTGTTGAGTTTTAAGCATATACCCCAAGTTTTGCATTTGCTTTACTTAAAAATGGTTACTTTTGGTGCTTAAACCTCTGACAAGTCAGCCAGACAGCACCATTGGGCTCCTACAGAAACAAGAGAAGAAAAAAGAAAGGAAAAAGTGGTTCTTGCTCTATGACATCATTACATTAGGCAGAAAACTGCCCAAAATTTAAGCTTTCCCCATTATGCTTCTCTCATGTGTTTTACAGCTGTATTTGCTCCTTTAACCTCTGTCAGCAGGGGCTTTTCCACCCTTTTTTAAGCAGGAGACACTCTGCACCATTGCTGCCTTCCCCTATCACACTCAAGTTGTCTCACAGTGGCTTCTGAGCCCAGCACAAGAACCTGCCCAGTCAGAGCATCACTCTGGGGCAGGTGAACAGCAGGGAGAGGCTCAGAAACCCCAGCCACACCACCGGCCCCAAAACACTGCCCAGAATCAGCACTGGGCCTCCAGAGCCAAAATCAGGGTTTGGCAGAACTTGAATACAACACTGAACTGTAACTATAGATGGGTCTAAGTACTGCATAATAAAAATCTAATTTGTACCTGGAGCTGATTTCAGATCTAAAGCATCCACTTTTAACAATTTCACTTAACACATTGTGCTGCGGGGATAGCATTGGCCAACTCAGTCAAACGTGTCACCACAGAACGCAGCTCTCTTCAAACAGTGACAAAACCCTGGATGATGGAGAACCCCTGAACAGGCAATCCCTCTTTGCTAAAAAACTACCAAGGGGATGGAAAGTTCTGGGGGGACAGAAAGGGAAAGTGCAAGAGGAGACTAAAACTAGGAGAGGAAAAAGTAGGCCTGACCAGGACTTTTTCTTATTATTCTTTGATTGTGGAGAATGAAGTCTTGTGGCCAGCAGAGTTCATAGGAGCCTGGCACAGTGATTCAGGACTCCAAAGCAAGTGCTGTCTCCTGGCTGAAGCACAGAACCTGCTTTGATAAACACTCTGTGGTCAGCGTTTACTGTCCCTGCCCTCTGGACAGTAAAGCTGCCCCTTGGAGTACAGCTGCCTGGCAGCGCACACATGGCGCTCTGGAAGGGGCTGCTCAGTCAGGTGGCTCTGTGCACAGCTGTCCCTGCCCTGTCACACCACCCCATCCTCCTCTCCCATCCTGGAGAGGACAGGAGCACCCTGGAGCGGTGACAGAACCCAGCCAGCACCTGCGCGCTCCCACAGCGCCAGGGAGTCAGAGGCAGAGTGGAGCCATACCCTAGAGCTGAGCTCTGTGGCCTGCAGGGACAGCTCCAGCCCAGGAAACACCCCTGGCTCCTGCCAAGCTTCCCCAGGCTGGGCATGAGTCAGTGCTAATTGCTCAGGATTAGCGATTCTGGGTCCCACCGGTTTGGTTTGGTTTGGTTTTGTAAAAACAAAACAAGGTATGTTTGGACAAAGGTGAGATTATGTTTGTGTTTACAGACAATCTGACTCCTGCATATAAATATGATGTTCCTTGAACAAAAAACTAAAAACATCAGGAAATCAAAAGTAATGCAAATGATCTGGCTCTATAATCTTGCCAGAACAGAAGTGCCATGAAAGCAGTTGAATAATAATCATGGTCTTAAATTTGACTTCTCTGACTCCTGTTTTGTTCAATATTTTAATTATATTTAAAAAAAATTCTAAACCACTTCAGATTTCATTTATATATACATATATATATTTATATATGTATTATATACATATACATACATATATATATACATATTTATATATACATTTATATATATTGATTAATTCACCCAAGGTAAAAATCATTATCCTCTTTTTGACACAAGGAAAGTGAAAGGAGACACAACAAACTGTTTGTCAAAGACACAGACAGAACTGGTGGAAGGGATGGTACTAAAACCCAAGAGTTTCTGAAGCACCTTATGTTTTTATCAAGGATTTACTTTTTTAAAGACAATAGCAACCAAAAAACAATATTCAAAATGGATACAGATTTAGTATCAGGGCAGTTTATGGGGTAAAGGCCACGAGAAAAGCAAGTTCATTAATTCACATTTGGAAAAGTGCAGTGAATTCTCTAATAAATTGTTGCTATATTCCATATAGAGCACAAGCATGAAATGAGCCCACAGCACAAGCAGTCTTGCCTTGGATCACCGGTACCCAGGGTAATCCAGCTCCAGATTCCCACTTTCTGCTCTGGGGACCAAGGACGCTTGCAGCAGGATTTCTCTGGAGAGCTGCAGGGGAATGTGGCTGCTCAGCTCCCTGGGTGATTCCAGAGTGCCCTCTAACGAGGCTGCAGCTGCATTTCACACACACAGGGACACCAGGAATACTCTAAATGAGCCTTGTCTCCACTTGAAAACGGGAAAGCAGACGACAGACACTAACTGGTGACTGCTCCTCCACAGATATTTTATACTGCCCTGCACTGTGCAAGCCCTCGTAGGTAAATACCTCAGTAGGCAGCAGGCAGCATGACTATAAAGAAAGATGGGAAAATTCATAGTCCTCCCATTCCAAGAGAAGAAAAGATACTGAGTAAGATGAAAGTTAACCCAGTACAACTTTTTAAGATAAACTGAGCTTTACACAATCTGTAAGGAATTGCTGGGTAACTTTTCAACATATGATGTAGTTAAATAAAACTTTACAAAAATAAGTGAATAAAATCAATGAAGTTCACAAATCAAAATAGAATCTCATTGAATACATATATTCCTTAATATACTGGTGTACCATAAAATACTGACTATTTGGTCTGCACCCAAGAGTGGTCACACAGGCTGCAGTGGTGGAACAGGACTGGCTACAAGTTCTTACAGCAGACACACGGTTTATTGCCCAGTTCCCTTTCACCCACCCATGTAAACTAATAAAGCATCCTGGAAACCAGAAAAGTTCTTATTGAGACACAAACTCCATGCTGATCCTCAGAACAGAAATTCACTTTAATAATCTCAGCATCACATTGTCAGAATGGGGCTGTTCCTTGCCCTTGAAGCTGCACCTACAGCTATGCCAGGAGAGTACAGCTGCTCAGTTTGGGCTCAGAAGAGTCACAGCAGCTCCTGTGCAGCTCCTGTCCCCTCCCTCCCCCCTTCCTGCACCAAGGCATCCCACTCAGGTGGGATCCCCCTCAAGAAGTCCAGCTGAGAGCAGAAGGTGCAAATGAGCTTTTTCCAAGCTCCTACAGACAGAATACAGAAGGGCTGAAGTTCCTGAAGCTGCACTGCCCCCATCCTGCCAGATGCATGTCAGAAGACTCTGGACAGACCTGGCAAACTCAGCCCAAGTGGCAAACTCACCCTGAGGGAGGACGGTGGAGGTGTCACTGCTGGGCGATGTCTGGGGGACCCTCCTGCCACCAGGAGCTGAGAGGAAGCAAACAGGCCCGTGAGCACTTAGACACCTGGAAACTCAGCACCTCATCCCCAGAGCCCCAGCAGGCACCTGGCTAATGCAGGCTGGGAGACAGACATTGGTAGGCAGCACATTCTTCCCTGAACCCATCTCACATACTTGCCAACTTCTTTACTTCTTGCTAAGCATTTTTACTATAATGTTAAGATCATGAGGTGCAATGAGGGGAGACCTCAGAGAAATCTGCAGCTCCTCCCAGGGGGCAGTGGAGGGGCAGCTCCAGTCTCTGCTCTCTGGGACAGGGACAGGAGCCAGGGAACGGCTGGGGCTGGGCCAGGGCAGCTCAGGCTGGAGATCAGGGAAAGGTTCTTCCCCCAGAGGGTGCTGGCACTGCCCAGGCTCCCCAGGGAATGGGCACGGCCCCGAGGCTGCCAGAGCTCCAGGAGCCTTTGGACAGCGCTGCCAGGGATGCCCAGGGTGGGGTTGTTGGGGGGTGTGGGCAGGGACAGGGGCTGGGCTGGGTGACCTGGTGGGTCCCTTCCTGCTCAGGGGATTCTGTGATTCCGTTTGGGTCACCAAAGACTAAAAACACCTTACCAATGTGATGAAGCATGCAGGGAACCAACACCCTGACCCACACAGGTTATCCACTTCAACAAGCACAGCACCTCCAGGAAAGCTCCACTCCATGCTTGCAATGGCCCAGTGGCCACCACTGCTCACAAACAGCCCTGGAGGACACCCTCAGCTGCACAGGTAACAAAAACCTGCCCTGCTCCAGCTGAAACAGCAGCTTGAGCCTGTACAGCCCAACTGCACTGCCCTTCTCAAAGAGCCAAACTCATTTCCTTTCAGCTTCTAACACTGGGAGATTCAAGTCCCCAAGGAATATCTTCCAAAACTGTACAGGCAATTGTATAACCCAAGGAACCCACGTGGAGCAGTTTGATAGAGCCAGCCCTTCCCAAGTAGTGCTGAGTCCCTCCTGTGTGCTCGCTCACATGTTCAAACATTCCTCAAGCACTGCTACACTCCGGCCAACTCTCTTCCTGACAAAATAGCTTATTCCTTGAGGAGATTCAGGCAGAGTTTGACATTACAAAGATCAGCAGTGGGCAGACAGTGTCCTGGCTTTTTTGAAAAAGAGACTTTTCTTTCATGAACATGTAACCCAAACAAGGCTCAGTGAATTGGTGTAAAATCAAAAATTATTAGACAGTCCCTTTTGAACCAGACCTGCATCCTATTTAGCACAGAACAAAAAGTGTAAAAAAATGCCAGAGCAAATTAATCCCTGAAATGAGTAAGTGAACCACAGCTGTGTGCAGAGCTGTAAGGGTAACCCCTTGTTAGGCACTCTGTTTTTGAAGGCAAGATGAGCAACAGCTAAGAATAAATCACATTGTGCGGGTATCACAAACCATGGAATAAGCAATAACAGCATTACATTAATCAAAAGAGTCTAAAATGACAGCAGCCACACATTTAGACTTAATATGAAATGTGACCATACCCTTGGCAGAGCTGGAGATGTAATAAAGAGGAAATTTTTTAAAGGCATTAAATCCATGTAGAGCTGGAGTGTGTCCTGCCCTGGCTCAGTAGCATGGGACAAGGATCACAGCAATGCCCAGCGACAGCACAGCAGCCAGAGCTCACTGTGCAGACACACCTGCAGCTCTGCTCTCCCAGGCAGACTCAGAGATGGACTGAAGCACTGGACAGAGAATTTGGCTGGTATATTATGACAAGAAAAAGAGGTTTTGATGCATTTTTTATGTCAGTTGCTACCACGACAAGCAGGGGCAGGTAGGGCCTGCAGGAACAGCAGCCCCAGAGCAGGACACCAACAGGAACCACTCGTGATATGTCAGTTTCAAGTTGGTTTCTGGGCTGTTACTGTTCAAATGTTTACACAACAGAAATTTGGCTTTTTTTTCCTTTGCTTAATTCTTCCATTCTTCTTATTTATATCTTCCATTCTTCTTATTTATATCTCCTTTTTCTTCATTAGCAAATTCCTTCTTCATGTTCACAGTGTGGCAGGTACAAGGAACACACAACCTCGACCATGGGATAGGGTCAGAGAAGGCACAGAATCCTCATGTGTTACAAGTGATCTGACAGAATTTTTAACTGCTCCTGGTCTGATCAGACTCCAGAACACTTCATCTTTCTTTACCTGCATTTCCAGCTATTCCTTGCAGAAGAAACAGCAAGGAGGATTATTCTGTAAGAATTAGCAACACATTATTTCTTTTTTCTTCTGTAGAAATGTCTTTGAGAGAAGCAATTTCCTCAACCCTCAAACAGGTCTGCTCAGAGCCAGCACGAGGGGCTGTGCCCAGAGCAACAAAGCTGAGACTGAATGAGCTGGTAATGACACCAGCAGGGTTTATTGCCTGATTCTCACCTGCAGCCCACAAAGCAGGATTTGCCCCAGGTCTCCCAGCAGGGAGTTCAGTCAGCACAGGTGGGAAAAGGACACGCTGCTCCTGACCTCAAACACCTGGACGAGGCTCTCACCTGCCAGGCCCAAGTTAATGCCACTTGGTCACACTGCAACACCAAACCTCCACATGTCTTCCAAAAGAGTCAAAGACTTTTATCCTCTGGGAAAACAGCTTTCCAGACTTCCAATATCCCACATATACACATCCCCTTCTTTCATTTTTCTGCAAGATTTTTTCAGACGTTTATCACTGACATCTACCATAGTTCCTCCAACGCTGTATCCATTTATTACACTTTCATTCAGATGAGAGATGAACATGTGAATCTTCAGGATGTTCAGCCCTTGGCACATGTCCTGTTTCTGTTCCTCAGTTCCTATGTGACCAGCTCTCCCTCCAGTGCCCCTGGTTACCAAGGGAGCTGCTTGAGGAGGCTGCCAGAGCACCAAGAATCCTCAGAGAGCTACAAAAAATGTATTTTTATTTAAAGACATTAAACAGACTTAGTAATTAGCTTTTGAATTAAATTACTAAAATTTGGTTCAGAAGAACACTCTTAATTCCAATAAAATGTCTTCGTGATTAGCCCAGAGGTGCCCTATGTCATTCCTTCTCCTCCCAGGTTACATCACTGCACACATCAGCAAGTTGTTTAATGCACATTTGGGTAAATTTTCTATTCACAGGAGCAGCAGCTTTGGTTGTCTGAGTATAACTGAGCCTCTGTGAACTGCCATCCACCTCTGTGTGAGGATCCCTCTGCACCACCTCAGAGCTGGGAACTCGCAGCCCAGGGAGCTCTCCCTGCTGCCTCTCACCTCTGTCCATGCTGCCTCTGGAGAATCCCACAAGTTGCACTTGTTCCAGCTGTGCCAGTTGCTGTTTGCAGTGGAAAAGAGCAATTTGAGGTGTTCATTTTAGTCCTTCTGTGTCTGCACGGGCTCTGTGCGCCTCACGCTGACCTGAGGGGCTCTGTGTGAGCAGCATCGCCTCTGCCCCAACAGAGGAGTGTGCTCTCTGCTGAACTGCAACCACCTGCACAGCCCTGTGCAGGTCAGTGGCAGCATTCCTACAGGCACCACTGTTGCCTCAGGAACTCCAGACAGAGCTTTTCTGATGGAGCATTTACATTCCAGAAGATGCATCTTGCTGGTTTTGCTCCAGATGTTAAAATTTGATTGTTTCTGCCCTACTGCTTGCCCAAACTGGCCTGGCCCCCGAGACTGCCCAGGAGTCTGCTCTGAGCACACCTGCAGCATTGAGAGCCTTCAGCTGAGGAGCTCCCAACACTGCCAGGCCTTCCCCTCTGCCCCAACTCCTCCTGTAATCACCCTCCACCACTGCTGAGAAACTGGGTGACATTTAACAGGATTTGTGTCGCTGTGCCTCAGTTACCAGATCCTGCTGTGTGCTTTGGGAAGGCTGGCAGGATCCAGCTGTGGGAGAACTTCCCACAGGCATGGATTTCCAGAGTGCCTGAGTCACTCCTCAGCTCTCTTCTCCTGAATGTGCCTGAATAAGCTGAGCTTATTCAGGGCTTGTTTTCCAGAACCAGAGCATTTCTGTGGCCTGCCCTGAACTCCCCAGGATTTTCCTGTCTCACTGGAGAGCTCCTGTAACCAGAGATGCCCTAGCAGCCCGGTCTAACCACAAGCACACACATGGTCACTGCAGCTTGATTTTCTTTAGAAAAACTGCAAACCACACCAGCAATCAACTCCTCCCCCAGCAGTGCAGCTCAGACGGTGCCACCGATGCATCTGTGTCCTGCCAGTCCCCCTCCACCCCCACCAGTGGCTGTGGTGGGAAGCTGTCATGGTATCAAGATCCTCCTGCCATGTGGAACCACCCAGGCAGGCCAGGCCAGCAGCACCATGTCCCCTCTGTGTCAGCAGGGACCCCGAACAGCAAAGGTGACACAGCTGCTTTGGGACAGCCAGGGACTGAATCAAGGTGTGGGGAGCAGCTGGCTCCCACCCATCCATGGCTTCCATTTCACAGCTGAGGCACAGTTTGTCCTAAGGCTGTTCTTACATTCTGTATGGCAACACCACCTGCTTCTTTAACTTGTCAAGGTGCACTAGAGTTCAATTCCTCGGAAACTCCAAGCATGTGGTACCAAGCATTCATCAGCTGACCCAGATGCTGAAATCCCTTCCCAAGAAGGAACACCAGTGGAGGGATCTCCTTTCCAGCCACACGTGGGTTAGCCTTTAATCTTTACATTCATTGCATCTGCAAGATCTAATTAGACACAAAATTTTAGCCGCTCATTTTATTCCACTCCTGCTGCTGACATAACAGTCAAACTGTCAGGCAAACTCTCTTTGTTTTCCTAAACCACATTTTATCTTTCCATGTGTGGACAATACCCTCGGTACTTCCAATTCCACTGACTCTTCTTTCCCATTCTCTGCAACATTTTAAATCGGCGGCAGGGAGCCCAACCAGTTTGTTTCAGACCGAAACCCCCCATTCGCACCGCAGGGCTGCCGCCGATGTCTCCGGTTTGTTAAGTGCCCTTAACTCGCTGCAGCCCGTGTGACCGCTGTGCCTGCGTCCCGCCGCCCCGCGGGGCTGAAGGTGCAATCCCCGCTGGTTCTGACCGTGCCCGCCGCCCCGCTCCCCGCAGGCACCGGCTCCTCGCCCAGCACAAGCCCTGAGCCTGGCCCGGCCCGGCCCGCTCCGCCGCACCGGCACGGCCCCGCCAGCCCCGGAGCCGCTTCGTGGC
>VYZP01007789.1:0-18992 GCA_013400635.1 Hypocryptadius cinnamomeus | reverse complement strand
CCGCTCAAAGCCTTCCCCGCCGCTCCGCGCCGCAAACGCCAGCGGCCCCGGAACGTCTCGCGCACGGCGCCGCGCCCCCATCGGTCTCCTGTTCCGGGACACGGACGCGCGGCGCCGCCAGGGGGCGATGTCTCCCGCGGCAGCGCGCGAGCCCGGGGGGCGGGGGCTCTACCGTATGTACCAGAGTACGGCGGCGCTGTGCCTACCGTACTTACTGTAGTTAACTCGCACAGCATGGCCCTGAGAATATCTACTATTTTAAATTTACGTTAAATATTTTATTCAAGGAAGCTCCCCAAGCGGTATTCTGCCCGCGGCAGCGCTGGCCGCGGGTCGCTTCTGGCGGCTGGTCAGGTGCCCTCTGTGCCCTCAGGCAGCGGCATCCCCCGGTGCCCGTTCGGCTGTGGCCGCCGCCCTCACTGCTCTGCCCCGCCGGGTCCGGCCGCCTGCCGCGGTCCGTGACCCATTCCGGTCCTCCCTTCCCGGTGCGTGTCCCACTGTGGGGTCCGTGTCCCGTTCCGGGCTCCGTGTCCTCCCTCCCCGGTCCATGTCCCACTGTGGGCTCCGTGTCCCATCCCGGGCTCCGTGTCCTCCCTCCCCGGTCCATGTCCCACTGTGGGCTCCGTGTCCCATCCCGGGCACAGTGTCTCCTCCCGCCGCCCAGGGGAGGAGCGGAGCGGGCAGAGGAGGCCGCGCTCTCCCGCCCCGCCCCGGCAGGTGCGGCGCAGGTGAGGCGCGGGCGGTCGGCAGGTGCGGCCCCGCTCGTGCCCCAACCCGTTCCCGGTGCCCGTTCCCGGTGCCCGTTCCCGTTCCCGCAGCCCGGCCATGGCGTACCGGGAGCTGGTGCGGCGCTGGCACGAGGCCGTGCGGGCGGCGGACCGCGGGCACTGGGACGCTGCCCTGGACACCTTCGGTGGCATCGCGGAGCCTCCGGCCAGGATCTGCTTCAACGTGGGCTGCGTGCAGCTGCTGGCCGGGCGGCCCGAGGCGGCCCTGCGGGTGAGCGGGCCGGGAGCGGGGGGATCCCGGTACGGGCGGCTCGGCTCCCCCGGGTCCGTCTCGGAGGGAATGGTGCTGAAACTAGATCTGAAATTTCGTGTCCTGCGTGTCCAGCGGGAATGCGAGCGGGGATGTTGAAGGGTAAATGGTCGGAGGAAAAGGTTTAGCAGAGTGAATCACAGAAAAGTGAAAAAGGTGGAAGTTCAAAAGGTGGATGTGGCTGTTGAGGACAGGGTTCGGTGGTGAACTCAGTGATGCCCGGTTCACAGCTGGACTCGATCTTTGAGGCCTTTTCCAACCTTAATCATTCTGTGATTCCATGGTTCATCTAAATACTATGGAAATCCAGATCAGTGGGCAGAATAATTTTGAAACAAGATAATAGATAGTACTGAAATTAGATACTGGAAACTGCATCCAGCAATGTACTTTAAGTTTTGTTAAAGCTAAATCAGTTAAAATCCTGTCCTTTAGGTGAACTTAGCTCATTATCATGTGAAAACCACACCTCTAAAGCTCAGCCTGCCTGATTCTGAGAGAAGACCTCAACCCACTGGACATGCACAATTATTGTAGCTTTAAATCAAAGCAGAAAAAAGATTGTCCAATAGCTGTTCTGTAGCCGTGGGTTTAGACATGAGATGGGTGTATTTTGAAAGTACAAATATGTTGCTTGGCAGTGGAGACTGCCAGAACAAAGCTGCTGTGCCAGAAAACCACTGCCCTTGGGAAGGGAGACGAGGTGCCCTGAGGAAAAGCCTTTTTGTGACAGCACCTGGTGTGTCTGCACATCCATCCATCCATCCATCCATCCATCCATCCATCCATCCATCCATCCATCTCCAGGGAGGAGATCCAGATAAACCCTTCCTCAAACAGCTTAAGGAGAAGCTGAGGCTGTGCTGGAGGGGCCGGGGCAGCGCCGTGGAGCCCTGGGCAGGCAGTGGCTGTTTGGAACACAGTGAGCACATGGCAGTGGTGCCATGGAGATGAGGGAGAGAGCACAGGAGAGACTTCTGAGCCCCAGCCAAGGGGCAGTGACTGGGAAGAAGCTCAGCTCTATTTCCGTGTGGATCAAGGGTTGGGTGTTGTTATTTCAGTCATGGCCCCGGGAGGCAGACGTTCCAGCACGGTGTGTGGGGTCACGGGGACTCACCTTCCCCTGCAGTGCTGTCCCTGTGCAGGCAGGGCAGGGAGGGCTGGGCTTTCAGCATTTGTTATCCCCACGAGGTGTCTGCAGTGGCAAGGGAAGGAGTACACCCCTGTTGCTTCCCCAGGAGGACTCCTGGCTCTCCCAGCACACTGGACCATGAGCTGCTACCACAAGCACTGCCTGGTTTTAGCTGGGGCACCGAAGCAGCAGTACTGACTTAGAGGCCATTGTGAGAAGCCCTGCAGCTTCTTCCCTCTCACCCTTTCATCACCTCAGCCTTCCCCAGCCTGGTCAGTCCCACTGCTCCCACTGGCCAACTCTGCTTCAGGCTACAGTTTTCCCATTTTAAGAAGCCAGATGGGCAATGCAGCTCCTTTATGGCCAGTCCATTGTAGCAAGGAGGGGTAAAAGCCTGAAGCTCAGCTTACACAGAGCCAAGACCTGAAGGATCCTGGGAGCTGTGTCCGGCCCTCGGAGCTGGGCAGGAGCCCAGAGGTTGCGTCTGTGAGGGCAGCTGGGACATGGCTGGCTGGGTGTGTGTGCCCAGGCACTGACAGGACAGATCCCAACTGATCCCTGCCTGTGTTTTTCTCCTCAGGCATTCAATAAAACAATTGAGAAGGACAATTCCCTGGCTGTGGGCTACTTCCAGAGAGGATTTGTCCACCTGCAGCTGGAAATGTGAGTGAGGTGCAAAGCCAGTGCAGTCTTTGGTTCTCTCCTTTCAGTCCTGCTTTATTTCTAAACCTAAATGATTCTTTGATTCCAAAATTCACTTCATCCAGCAACCTTACAGGGTTCACAGGGTCTGCTTTAGCCTTGGAAACCTTGTCACAGGTCAGCAAGTCTTATCTCTATAAGAGCTGCACAGCTTCGGGGTCCCAGGGGTGGCTGACACATGACATTGCTGTCCCCTACACACAGAGACTCCTGGATGCAATGCTGCCACAATTATGTTGCCATTCAGATTTTCTCTGGAAATTAAAAAAAATATAATTGTGCTGCTTGGTGTGTCTTCACATGACACACATGAGTCTGGCCTTCCTAAAAATGCAGCCTGCACACTCTCCTGCCAGCAGACTTCAGGGGCCTGATCTCAGTCTCACTGATAAAATATTGAGGTTGCTCCAGAAGTGTCATGGGATTGATTACTCATTGTTTTCACAGTCAAATCACAGTGACATCCTCCTCAGGGAGCTGGGTGAAGTATTTTACAGATCTTGTCTTACCTTTGAGCTCAGTTATTGTCTTTCCTGTTGTTTTCCCCATATTTCCCAGACCTTAATCTCCACAAAATGTCTGGTTTTATTTCTGGAAGGGAGTTAAAGTGAGCAGTTCTGGCTTCTCCAGGGGAGGGGCTGTGCCTGGGGCTGGTGGACCCCCAGGCAGGGCTCTCTGGAGCTGCTCCACCAGCAGCAGACCAAATGTGCCCCAAGCACAGCCACTGCAGGGGCAGCACAACTGGCAGCTGCCTCCTGCCCAAAGAGCTGATGGCCTCCAGCCCCCAGGGCTCTTTCCTTCATCAGAAGTTGCTCCCACCCACCAGCACCCACCTGGGCACCTTCTCTTAGCTGGGTGCCCACTGCACAGCCCTTCCTGGGCCCTTCCTTTCACCACCTGCAGCCTCAGTGGGCACCTGCTTGGATTTCAGTTGCATAGCTGGTGTAAATTCAGACTAATACCCTCCTTATCCACAGAGGTTCTCTAAATTTCTAAATGTTGAGGTTCTAAATTTCGAGTTTCTCAATTTTGATGCTCTGGCCATGTGTGTGCCCTCCCTGGTCCCTATCAGTCAGGTTCCCAGCCCTCAATTCTCCTGGGACACGTGCTGGGACAGGCAGGGAGCTCCCAGCAGGGGGTAACCTTGGTTCTTTATAACACGTCTCTGGTGCAGCTCTCCTTGCACAGGCTGCAGAGCAGAACACACGTTATTTGCTAGTGTGATTTTTAAGCTTTTTAAGCAGTCTCTAGCTGTTTTAGGCTCAGTTTCTTGTGTCACCTTTGCATTGCAGGTATGAAGAAGCTCTCTCTGACTATCACATGGCCTTCAGTCACCTAAGAGAAAATCCCTTCATTGATTACAAGCAGCTGGGGCTGAGGCACATCCTCTATGCCTGGGAGGTAAGAGTCAGCCTGGCTCAGCAATCCTTCCCCACTGTTGGGGGTGTCAGTAGCAGGGATTAGTGACCTAAGACTTTTTCAAGAAAGTACATTAGAACTGTAAAAATATTCTGCTTCCACTTTTTTAAAAGTAACTTAATCATAAAAGTTGTAAGCCAACGTCATCTCTGGAAAGTTTAGCAAATGATGCAGTTTGAAAAGTAAAATTGTTCAGAGCAGGTGAACAGGAATTTCTATATTGAAGGGTTTTTATTTTCTCTATATGTAGAACAAATGGTGGCTGCCCCATCCCTGGAAGTGTCCAAGGCCAGGTTGGACAGGGCTTGGAGCAGCCTGGTCTGTAGAAGGTGTCCCTTCTGGGGGACACTGGGAGCTTTAAGGTCCTTCCCAACCCAAATCAGTCTGGGATTCTGTGTAATATTTACACTTGGACGTAAACACACATGGAAGTTTAGTGAACTCCTTAGCTCTCAGAGTTCATTGACAGATGAGAACAGAGCTGATGCAAAATGTAGGCTGTAGGAAAGTCAGGTGCATGAAAGCCTCTTTCCAACTGCAGCAACTGATCTTAATATTCCCTCTGTGCCTGAACTCATACCCCACGCTCAGGCTGTGTTTGTAATGCTTCATCCTGCACCTCTTACTGTCACACAGAGCCAACCTGCCACATCCTGTTCAAGGAAGCTCAAAGGCTGAACTGATTGTAAATTTTTATAATATTTGGACATATGTAGTGGATTCCTAGAAACTGTCCTTTACTGGAAGGGTCCGTTTTGTTTTCTCTGAGTGCACAGGCACAGATTGAAAAGCAGGTACAGGAAAGAGGCTTTAACTCCTTACTTCCGTGAGAGTGAGGAGTCATTGTGTAACTCCAGCCAAGCATCTCAGCAATTTTCATGCACCTTATACCTGGCAGGAGGAAGCTATCCTTGGCATCCGTGGTATTACCCAAACCTCCCTGGCTTTAACAGCTTCAGTGCCACGGTACTGCCTTCTCTTGGAAATGAGCAGTTCCCTGGGAAAGGGGCAGGGCTCAGGAGTGTCCCAAGGAGGCTGGGGCCCTTCCTGGTGTGGACACACAACCCATTACTCCAGGCATCACCAGGACATGTGCTGGCCCTCCAGACTTCTGATCAGCATCCTGATTCAGCTGTATCTCATTCTTACCTGGAGCTCATTTTTCAAAATACACAAACATCATCCTCCAGCAGAATTGTGCCATCAGCTTTTCCCATGCATGGCCTCTCACGTGCTGCAGCTGATCTCCTCATGGGATATACGTGTGTGGTTTGAAAACCCAGAAATATTTGCCTCTTGCAAGGCTGTGACACTTCTGACTGAGTGAGAACTGCTGCCTTGCCTCCCGAGAGGGCCTGTCCCTGCAGTTCTGTACATGCTCAGGGTTTCCATTCCCCACACTCCCAAACAGAGTCTTCTACTGCCATGGTTAAGGAGTAAAGGAAAAGCATCCTATGAGCTCCAGCTCGTCCTGAGCAGGGCATGCAGCCAGGTACACACCTCAATTCCCAGCTGATAACCCTATCACAGGAGATAAGAAGCTGTGTGACAGTGCTCTGGCTGTGGCCCAGCTGGCCAGTGACAGGGAGAGATCTCCCACTCTCAGTGTAGACCACAGCTCTCCAACACTCCATCTGCAACACTCCCACAGCCTGCTCTTCCCCAGGAATAGACCGACATGCTGCTGAAGGGTGACAAGCTACAGCTGACAGTTTGCACATTCACAGCCCACTACAACATGAAATAGTTTCAGTTAAGTTATTTTGCAGTGACAGAGAGTCAGGATTACAAAAATCATTACCTAGTTGCATGCAGAAAAACACCCAAGGAAAGCTTCCTGGCCTTTTGGATGCAGGAAGGATCAGAATTAAACAGTGTGGTAGCAGAGTCTTCACCTGCTGTCCTCATGTCTCTCATCACCCTGACCAGCAACTCCAGCACACCCAAGCTTTTGTTTTTCCTTTCTGATTGTGAAATGTTCCCAGCTATGCTGCTTAGAGTGCCTCTCCTGTTGCTGAACTCTTGGTGCTTTAGTGCCTGTCCCTGTTTCTTGGCTGAGCTCAGGAGGATGTGTTGGGTGTCCCTTGATCCTGGCCCTCTGAGTCCTTCCCTGTGCCCACTCCAGGTGCTGTACAGCACTGCAGCAGTGCAGTGCCACCTGCAGCAGTGGCAGGAGGCCAGAGTCACCCTGGAGAAGGCTGTTGTGTGGAGACCTGAAAGAAGAACAGCAATCCTGGAGCTGGCCCTGGAGCGGGTGCAGGTAAGGCCACCTCTGTGAGCTCCTGGGAGCGTGCATTGGGCTTCAGCTCAGGGATGTGTGCTAAAAGTTGTCATTTTGAGTGTTCCTGACACCTGCATGGTCCTGCCATCCACCCACCTGCTTGGCCACCTGCTAGCACAGTCTAAGCCATTTGTACATGATGCTCTGCCAAACCAGGGCTTCAGGTGATCGAGGAACTCCATCACCCCCAGGTGCTTTGCTGCCCAGAAACACCATAGTGAAGAATTTTGGGATGACCTCTGGGGCTGGGGACATGGCTTCCTGGTCCCTTATGTTCAGGAGCTCAGTTCCATTTGTACTTGTCCTGCAAAACCAGTTTCCTTGTGCAGTGTTTCAAGTGCAGAACCCCTACAAGTACAGGTCTGGAGAGTCTCCCTTTTCATGGCACTGGCTGGCTTCTTTTGAGTCCCTTTGGCCTCAGGAACAATTGGTGGCAGCTCAGATATTAATGTCAATCATTTTTAGAGCTTAAGTAGGGTGTGAAAGTGTTTCTAGGTCTGCTTCTAAGTAAAAGTTTCCTGTTAGACTCGTTCATGATCTGAAAACATTTGCAGATCTCTGATTTACTCTTCCTGAAGGATTCATTAGTTTGCTACCTTCATACTTTTTAAGAGACTCATACTTTGTTTTTAATCTGATCATCTCTTCTGGCATCACATTTGTGCTTTTCCAGTATATTATTTATATTTGCTATTAGCACGCTACTCAGTGGCTGAACAGAAAACATCTGAAGTCGAACAGAAAACATCTGAAGTCAAACAGAAAACATTTGAAGTCAAACAGAAAAGCTGTTTGGAAGATTTGTTTGATAAACCTTCCTCCACTGCCCCCCTTCCCATCCACCCCATGGCAGCAGTATCAGTGCTTTCCTCCACACTGGGGAGGGGCTGCTGAGCTCTCAGTTTGCTTTGTCGAGTTCACACCCAAAACTTTTGCCCCAATATCTTCCTGGAGCTGCTCTTGCACACCTAAGCTGTATTTGCTTTCAGGGCTCTGATGTTTCATTCAATGCAAATTGATGGCTTTTCCTTTACCTGCTCTCCCCACCCCAGGACCACCTGTTTTTAGAGCCCATGCTGGTTCCTCTCGGGGAACTTTTCAGACCACGAAAGAAGGAAGTTGAGCAGCTGGATTCAAAAGATTTCCTGGGTAAACCCAAGGTAACAGGCACATAATTGTCACGGTTAACAGCAGCAGAAAAAAATCTTGCCTCTGCCATCTCCAGAGAGCAGTGCTGTACGGGCAGCCAGAGCAGGATGGGCAGAGCTTGCAGCCAGTCCAGGCAGTCAGGACACAGAAGCCAAAATTTGTTAGAATTGCTACCCCTTCTACCAAAAAATGCACTTTGGCACTAAAATACCTTCCCAGTCTTGGTCACTTCGAAGTCTGAAAGGGCTGAGCAGTTACTCTGGGAACCCATGGTTGCCCTTTTGCTGACAATGATGTTTTTAAGAGGGGCACGTTGTCCCAGCATGCTGCTGCTCAGTCCTGCATTCCCAGGGGGACAGGTTGGCACTCAGGGGACAAATGCTTTGTCACATCCCTTAATACACGGCAGCAGAGAATTTCTCTGACTCTTTCTGTGACCAGTGCAGTCAGAAGAGAGAGCTCCAAAACAAATAAAGGAAAGGAAAAGTAATAAATTCACACACTTTTAAAGAAACCTTGGAAAGACTAAAAATCTGGGACACAAATGGTTGAGGTTGTCTTGGGAATCCAGCTCTGCCTCTCCCACTACATGTACAGCTCCACATTTTGCCTGACCTTGGGATGCCAGAAGGAAATGGGTCTGAGCAGATAATCTTGGATGAAGTTTGGAGGTCTCTTCGTCCAGCCTAGATTCACTCACTGCTTTGTTCTCCAACAGGTCATCTCATCCATCATTCCCAACGATGAGTACATTGGCTTCGAGCCTCTCAGGCCTCAGGTGAGCAGGGCAGGGCTGTGAAAGGAGGAATGGAGCTGTTGTGGAGCTCCAGAAAGGGGCTCAGATCCAAACCATCAGGGAAAGGAAGAGTGGACTCTTGGTAAAACCAGTGTAATACCAGCCTGGATCCATGGGGATGTTCAGAGCCAGGCTCAGCACTGGCTGTAAGGGACTCAGTGATGGGAATCTCCAGCCCTTTAAAGATGTATTTTTGGCTCTTCACCATGTCAAAACAGCAGTGCTTTGCTGTGCTCAGCCTGTCTCTGCTCATCACTTCAGTAAATGTGTCAGTGTGAGCACAGCTGCTTCCCACTGTGCTGGGAGTTCCTTGGAACCAGGGGAGGGGGAAGAGATTGTCTTACTTCCTGATGAGATAAAGAGGGAGGGGAAGGAAGAGAAGGCATATCCTGGTAAGGTGTGGAGCAGCAGACTTTTTCTGGGTGGTGTGGAGTGACAAATGGGGTAAGAGTCAGGAGGTAAGGTGGCACTGCTGCTGTAGGAGGCACTGTTACAAACGGATCCTGTTGTTTCTCCCACAGAAACAGGGCTTTTATGAACCCAGTGCCGATGCTCTGCGGTGAGTGTTCAGTCCCACCTTGGTCTTACCCTTCTCTCACTACTGTTCAGAAAGTCTTTTATTCTCTGGCTTCTTTGTGTGAAGACTCCGAGGGATCCACACCCACTCTGACCAGGGGTGGAGTGAAATGACAAACACACAAAGGCTTCTGTGGCTGCAAAGGACACTGCAGGTCTCTGGCATCTCTGCAAGAGCCTCTGGGCAGTTTGCAGGACTGGATTCAATGGTCTTGGGAGGCCAGCATGGATCGTGGTATGCCTGGGGAATGGAAGCAGACAGAGGTTGTGGGACCTGCCCAGGTCTGTGGCAGAGGATGCTCAGCTTTCCCGTCTTAATTCCCTGGACAATTCCAAATACTCACTACCAGCCCTAGTGTCCTGAGCCAAAATCATGTTCAAACCCCAAGAAAGTAATTTGTTTCAGTGATATCACACCAGCAGTACTTCAGGGCTGTGCTGAATAATTGTTTTGATCTTGACATTGTTTATCAGTACAATGAAAATGCAGCTGCATTTGGCAAATCAGTGTTTCCCAAGCCCCCTTTGTTCCCAGTTGAACCTAAGAGCAGCAATGGAAATCCCGATTTCCCAAGACCCTCACCTACAGCCCGTGCCAGCTGGGGCCGGTGCAGTGTGGTGGCTCGGAGCCATCAGCACCGCGCCCCAGGCCGGTGCAGTGCTCTCCTCTCCCCGCAGGGATGCCGAGTCCGGCTACCACCGAGTACTGTCCCGGTACCGTCCTGAGGAGCCGCCGGGGCCGGAGGTGGCGGCCGGGAGCCTGGTGTTCGTGCTGGGCAGAGTGGCAGACGGCTGGGCCACGGCCATCCACGACGGGCAGGTGAGGGACACGGCCCCGAGGGCAGGGCAGGGGAGGGACACGGCCCCGAGGGTGCTGAGGGACACGGCCCCGAGGGTGCTGAGGGACACGGCCCCGAGGGTGCTGAGGGACACGGCCCCGAGGGTGCTGAGGGACACGGCCCCGAGGGTGCTGAGGGACACGGCCCCGAGGGTGCTGAGGGACACGGCCCCGAGGGTGCTGAGGGACACGGCCCCGAGGGTGCTGAGGGACACGGCCCCGAGGGTGCTGAGGGACACGGCCCCGAGGGTGCTGAGGGACACGGCCCCGAGGGTGCTGAGGGACACGGCCCCGAGGGTGCTGAGGGACACGGCCCCGAGGGTGCTGAGGGACACGGCCCCGAGGGTGCTGAGGGACACGGCCCCGAGGGTGCTGAGGGACACGGCCCCGAGGGTGCTGAGGGACACGGCCCCGAGGGTGCTGAGGGACACGGCCCCGAGGGCAGGGCTTGGCCCCAGCCCCTCTGAGCACAGTCCTCAGGAGCTCCTTCCCACACCCCCGAGATTTCCTGGCACTGGGCTCTCACCGGCCTCTGCCATTCACCTCTGTAGATCCACAGGGATGGCTTCTGGGCTCTCCACCGTAGGGGATCCTATGGTGGAGTTTAGGACAGCAGACCTCACCAAGGACCACCATTTAGAGCAGGATTTATCCCCTGAGAGCTCTGATGGAGCTGAGGAGGTGGGCTGGTCCTTACCTGGTCTGTAGTGCCTCTGTTCAATGAACTTTGGGAAGGTTTGGGGAGGGTTTCAGCTGTACAGGCAGGTTTTATGAATGGCTCTAGGGAAGTCCTAAGAACTTAGAGCCCAGCAAATCTGACATCTTCCTGCAAGCCAAGGAGCTGTAGTGTAAACAGACTGAATAGAAACAGATAAACACAATATGGAAAATCTTTTGTTGGCAGAAGCCATTTCTCACCTGTCTAGTTCACTTTTTGAAAGAGCTGTTGTATACCTGTTGTATACCTGTTGTATACCTGTTCAGTGAATGTATTACCTGCCTGTCTTTCAAAAAAGGCACAAAATTCTTCATAGGACCACTGTAAACTAGTGAGGTGTTTGAGCAATTGAGGCAGTGCTCTGAGGACTGGTAAAAATACAGAATTAAAAGTTGGGTATAAATGAACAGGTTTTTCTTCCTTTCATTTTTAAAAAGAAAGGATGTTCCCACAGCAAATCCTCTGTTACATAAGCATTTAGCATATTCCTAAGTGTTACAGGAATAGGGGGAGAGCCTGAAGCATCTCGAGCTAACAGGAACAGTTACACAAGTATTTGGATGTGCTGGTTAACTGCTCAGTGGAGTGCCAGGTGAAATTCAATGTAGAAAAAATAAAAATAGACTCTCAACAGAAAAAGAAAAAAAGCATTGTAAGCAAAAAATTGCAATGCTCAGTTGAAATGAGCAGCAGTGATTGTCAGAAGACACAGAAGTGCTGTTGGACTGGTATCCTTAGGCATCCTTGCTGCTCTCTGCCTGAGCTCTGTCTTGGGAGCAGGGGGTTTGGTGGGTGTTTGATCTGTTCCACTGCAGCCACTCCTGCTGCAGAAGGATCGCTGGATTTTGTCCAGCAGTTTGTAAGCACTGAGCACTTGGGTGGCTGGGGGTGACCCCAGCCCCTCAGGCACATTCGTGTGGCCATGGGGTGACAGGCAGTGCTGGGGCTGGGCTGGGGTCACTGGGCTACTCTCTCACCCTGCTCTGCTCCATGCCCCTCCACAGAAGCTGCACATCCCGAGCTCTCTCCTGGAGCCTGCCTCAAGGATGGATAAATGGGTGAGTTGGCAACCTTGCAACCAGGGGAGGGAGGGACCAAGACATACATTTGGGACATTTATCTGTAAGATTATCACAGGATAGACAACTCTGTAAGAGAAACATAGAGTATGAAACACTGAGTCTATTGATTGAAGACCAAGTGCTCTTGAATGGGAACAACAGAAGAGTTAGGAGTAGGAAAAATCCCTTTGACTCGGGAGAACTTTATCTCTCATCTCCACCACAGGCATAGCCACACATTGTCCCAATCATTTTCCATCTGAACCCAGTGTGGAAGGGCGCAGCTCAGCCCCATTTCCTTTGAAGGAGTTTTCAAGCACATGGTTGTTCTGATGTTGCTATGATTTTTTTAGTTGTCATTTTTCCCCCTCCAAATGAATCCCTGGTACACACTTGGGCGTTGGCTCCATGGATGTGTCACTGTCAACCAGCCCAAGTGGGGAGAGCCCTCAGCACAGTGTGAGCAGCCTCCTCCTGTTCCAGCACTAACCCAGCAGGGAGCAGGGTGCCAGGGAAGTGTCCCCAAACCTCTGCCCTCAAGAGCCTGATTGCTCCACCTTATCCAACCATTCAATGAGCAGCTCTCCCTGGGGCTCTCCCTGGGGTTACACCCACAAGTCTGTAGCTGGCTGCAGCCTGTCACACACCAGCCTTGTCCAGGCTCCCATTTTTTGCCCTCTCCTTTCTGATGCTGTTCTGTTGCAGAAGATCAGCACTGGGATTCCCCTTCCTCCTGCCCAGGTGCCTCCCAGCCGCCTCCCCGTCAAGCAGAAGCCAGGTAATCCCTGGGCCCTCAGTGGGTGAAGCTGTGCCCAAACCCCGCTCTTTAGGGGGCATGAGGAGGTGGTGGCCCCACTCCAGCCTCTGCTGACTGCAGGGCTATTCCCTTTGTGCTGTTCTGCAGATCCTCCTGGGGAAGAAAATGCCTCTCTCAATGATGCCAGTGCCCACATGGACTCCAAGGTGAGGTGTTCCACACGCTGAAGCTGGCACAGCCTCAGGAGGCCAGGGCTGGGAAGAGTGCAAGATTCTTGCCCAGAATTCCTGAGCTGCTCCCAAATGACTGGAAAAAAAACGCCTTCCTCTGACCACTTTTCCATTCTAAAGAGAGACTCCCATGTGGTCTTTCCTCCCAGTTTGTGACTGTCCCACCCTGTGAGACAGCCCAGGGTTGACCTGTTGCCACCCTCCGAGGCACCAGGAACACCAAACGCATCAGAGTTCTTGTGCACTTGCTTTACAGCCAACTTTGCAAGAGGCAGTTGTCTTTGAACACCCTGCTGTCCCTTCTCCCCTCTTCCTGTGTCCCATTTTCTGTCCTTATCAGTCTGGATAGCACAGTTAATTCAAATTTGCCCTGTTGGGTAATGTCCTCTGAGGTACTTCCACGCCATTGCCAGCCCCTGCATGTGATGGTCCTGGAATGACTCCTGTGACCCTCTGGGGACACCACCTCTGTCCCTCAGCTGTAGGTCAGCTCTGCCACACCTGTTTTTAGGGCTTTTGCAGTATTTTTTTCAGTTGAAGTTCAGCCAGAAGGCAACACAACAGAGGAATGTGGCTGCTCCTCTCCAGCTGGCTGGAGGAATTGGGGCCTTGCTCATATAATTTTGGGTTTAGGAGGTACCTATAAAATCAGAACCAAAACCAGAATTCCTGAGTCATAGGAGGAACATTTGATCCCAGGCTGAATCCAGAGTTCCCCCTTTGAAATTCAGGTCTGCATTTTGATGATGTTCTACTGTGACATGGCAGCACAGAGATGAGGGATTGTGTCTGTGTCACCTCTCTTGGTGTGAGAGCAGATATTGTCAGTTGGGTCTGTTAATCAGTCGTGGTTCTCCTTAGTCCATGAACTTCATAGTCAGTCTGGGTCTTTTCCCCCCAAGGGTGCTGGCACTGCCCAGGCTCCCCAGGGAGTGGGCACGGCCCCGAGGCTGCCAGAGCTCCAGGAGCGTTTGGAGAGTGCTGCCAGGGGTGCACAGGGTGGGATTGTTGGGGTATCTGTGCAGAGACAGGAGCTGGACTCGAAGATCCTGGTGGGTCCTTTCCAGCTCAGGATACTCTGATTCTCCACTCTGACCGAGCCCATCTCCCCACAGGTGCCCCCGAGGTGCGGGGAGGCCTCTGCGGGCGCAGACAGGCCGGTGGTGCTGCGGCTGCGCTGCGAGTGCTCGCTGGTGCTGCAGGCAGGCGAGGCCCCGGCCCTGCCGGCCCTGCGGGCCCTGCTGCGGGACAGGCTGGCTCAGCAGGCACAGCGGGGCACGCTCAGGTACGGGGCTCTGGGGTGGGATGGGCCAGCAGCCATTCCCCTCAGGACACGGGCATCCAGCTGCCTCTGGGCTCCTGGGAACGTTCGTCTGGGGCCAAAACCAGCAAAGGTGTGAGCACACAGTCTGCCTAGAGGGCAAACCTCACCGTGGGCTTTGGGTGGGACAACAGTGTGATCCCTGTGGGGAAGCACATGCTGTTCCTCTCGTAGTCCCCTCCCAGTACATCAAGGGCTCAGCAAGGGCTGCAGAGGGACTTATTACAAAGGCATGGAGTGACAGGACAAGGGGGAATGGCTTCAAACTGACAGAGGGCAGGGTTGGATGGGATATTAGGAAGAAATTCTTTAATATAAGAGTGGTGAGGCCCTGGCACAGGTTGCCCACAGGGATTGTGGATTCCTCATCTCTGGAACTGTTCAAGGCCAGATTGGATGGAGCTTGGAGCAACCTGGTGTAGTGAAAGATTCTCTGCCCATGGCAGGGGGTTGAAACTAAATTATCTTTAAGGCCCTTCCAAGCAAAACCGTTCTACAACTCTGTTATTCTGTGGGCCTTGGAAGCCTAAAGGATCTTTCCTAGGAAACTGTACCATGGTCAAGAAAAAGGGAGAAGAGAAGGAAAAACTCTGTAGATGCAGCTGCTGCAGGTTGGATTTTGTCCCGCTCAGCTCAGCCTTTGCAGTAACAAGGATCAATGCAGACCAAACTGGGACTCAGGCAGAAGATCCTGGGGTGAGGTCTCCCTGATTGTGACACCCTTTGGGACACACAGTGGCATCAGGAGAGTTTAGAAGCTTTCCCTCAAGTTCGTGTGGGAGGAGGTGACAGTGTCACTCCCCACAGTGCCATTTCTGCCCGCTGAGCATGTGGGGTGGCCCCATATCACTGTGCAACGGGACAAGCTCAGAACTGACCTGCAAAGGGGACTGTGAAGACTGAGGGTGGCAGAGGGCTGAGCTGGCCTCCAAGTTTGGCTTTAAAGGAGATGATTTGCTCAGCATTAATGAACCCTTGCAGCTACAGGCTCCTGGATGGCACAGAGCTGGGGACTGTGTTGGCACAGGAGGACCTGGGGAAGGTGTGGCAGCAGCTGACTGACGGCAGGCTGACACTCTGTTGCCAGGTACATGGGCTGGGACAAGGTCTCTGCTGGGCTCCAGTCTCTGCTTTGCTTTGCAACCTCCATGCTGGCTTTTTCCTGCAGGACTCGGACTCCCACTCAGGCAGACCTGTTCTCTACCAGATGCTGGCTCAGCACTCTTACCTGGCACAGGGACCAGGGGACCTGGAGTTCAGCAAGGGAGATGTGCTGGATATCCTCTCTGAAGGTAGCTCTCCAGTCCTGCTGCTGGGCCAGGCTTTTGGAGTCTGCTGTGAGGAGGCATTGGGGAAAATGTGGCCTCTCCATTGCTGTCTCAGGTTCATACTCAGGAGTTACAGGCTTGCACTGGGCTTTTCCCAGAGTTAAATTCCAGCCATGAAAATGCTCACTAACCCCACTCATATGGGCCAAGGCTCACTCCTGCTCCTTTTTTTTTTCCAGTGAATGAGGACTGGCTGGAAGGAAGATGCAATGGCAAGACTGGCATCTTCCCCAAATGCTTTGCCACCCAGACCAGCTGTGGTGCTGCCTTCCTATAGCAAACAGGAGCCTTTTCCTGCCTCACAGCACCCCCAGGGGTGGGAGACACTTGTCCCAGTGCATTTGGGCCCCAGCCAGCACAGGCAGGAGCTCTGCTGTGTGGATCTCCCTCTCAGATCCATGGGGTCAGTTCCAGCAGTGATGGCATCTCCCATAGCCTGTTCCCTGACCTGGCATTTTTACCTCATGCTTGCACTGCCGAAGATGTGTCTCTGAAGAGCAGAGAGCAGGGAGAGGGCTCTGGGGTTTGGCTGTGGGAATTGTCCATGTGGCAGCTCAGGCTGCTGGGTAAGAAGAGGTTCACCTGGGTGGGAAGAGGTTCTCCTGGCTGGAAGTCTTCATCCCCTCTCCCTTGTAGCTCATGTTGAGGCTGGGAAGGCTGAGCCTCGCTCCCAAAGCCAAGGGTGGCTGGCTGGGAGCAGGGGGCAGAGCCCTGTTCCCCAGGCTCTCGGGTCACATAACCTTATCTCCACCAGCCAGAGATGCTGCTCTTTCAAAAGGCTTTTGGAACCAGTTTGCAGTGGGATTAATGGGATAACACCATGAGTTAGGGCCACTGTCTTCCATAGCACAGAGCTATGGACCTGACCATTCCTTTGCCAGGTGCCTTGGGCACTTTTCTTAAGCCCTAAGGCCAAGGTGGGATCTTGGAGCACAGAGAAGAGGCAGTTGTGGAAATCCCCACTGCTCAGAGCAGCTCTGGGCTGTGGGAGAGCCCTGGGGAATGGGCTGGCTGGGAAGTGCAGTGCTGGGCTGGTGTTGCAAAGGCTGAAAGCCCTGTCCAATTCCTGCAACTGGGCTGGGCTGATCTGAATAAAACACTCAAGTGCCTGGAGCTGGAACCTGTTCTGGATTTGATGTCTTGACAAAACTTGGCTTTGTAAATTGAATATAAAATAAACCCTGAGCCAGAGTTGGCAACTCTTAAATCAACTTCCACTTGTGTTTTTCTGCTGAGATATGCCAGTAAATATTTTTAACAACAGCTGACAGTATCTTTGGGAAGAGATTCTGTCACATACTACAAAAATACTGCACATCTTGCACAGGGCAGGATACAGATGATGTCAGCCCTCTACTCAGAGTTAGGTGCCCACCACTGCTCTCCATTGCCAGTTGCCTCCCAGGACTGTTGGAAGAGCAGCCCCAGCAGGACTGGGAATGCCAAGGAAGCTGCTAGGCTGAGCAGTGATGTTCATATTGGAAAAACAAAACTGATTTTATTTCTATTTTGAATTTTTTTGGCTTCAGCCAGCCAGCAAGTCTCAATGAATTTTTGGCAGTCAGATTAAAGGAGTCTTCCTCTTGGAGAGAGATCAAATCATCTTCCACATTCAGAGAGATGACCCAGTCAGATCTCCTGAGCAATGGAGATTGGTCTAATGCCTTCATTCTTCACCATTTTCCACCTCTTCTGCACCACATCCCTGCCTGGTTTAGCAGCAGGATACCTAGCATGCCTCCAGTCAGGAGGCTGGGAGCTACTTTGTTTTCCAGAAACAGTGTAGGAAAACAGCTACCAGGCCTGCCACGATGGCCAGCACGAGGAAGGAGACAGCCCCTGCCCACAGGCCGGGCTGGTGGCCCTTGACGTGCTGCAGAGCCTCGGCTGGGATCATGTTGGTCAAGTTCAGCATGAAGCCCAGCGTCCACCCGATGTCTGTGTTTGCTGCCTGGGGGGAGACAGCACAGGGCATCATCCAAAAGCACCTCTCCCAGGCACCAGCAGCTCGGTGTGAGGGGCTGAGGGGCACCTCTCCCGTGAGCTGTCCCAGCTGCTGTTTCACATGGGGACCAGGCTGTGGTGAACCTGATCTTGCCAGCAGCAGTTGCACAAAGAGCTTTCCTGTCCCCCCTCCCCCAGGGCTAAGGGACAGCCGAACATGGATGACTGCTCTGATCCAGGTGTGCCTCTGTGACCTGCACGTGATTTTGGATCTGGGCTTCCCTTCATCCCCATAGTCCTTCTAATTTCAGTGTAGAATCAGTAAGGTCAGAAGAGACCTTTCAGACCATCGAGTTCAGCCATCAGCCCAGCACCACCACCATGTCCATCACTAAGCTGTGTGCTCAAGTGCCACATCCACATGTTGTTTGAACACTTCCTGGGATGGTGACTCCACCAGTGTCCTGGGTAGCCTGTTCCAAAGCCTGACCATTTCCATTTTCATTTCCATGAAAAAAAACATTCCTAGTACCTAACTAAGCTTCCCCTGGCACAACCTGAGGCTGTCTCCTCTCATCCTGGAAATATTCTGGTCAGGCCATACTCTGGTTCAAAGTGGTCATGGGGCCACCATCACCTTTCTGATAACAACATCAGAGACCAAAGTGGCCAAATCCTGCTCTGCTTTTCCCTGACCCCCCTAAAATCAGTTACATTCACAGCAGGGAAATGAGCTGGGTCAGAGGTTTGGGGTTGGCTAAGAGAGAGCAAAGCTCTCCTGGGATCCCTGGGGAGCAGCCATGAAACAGGGACACATCTCTGGTACAGAGGACTCCAGAGATGCTGCTCCTGAACAAGTCCATCCTTTCCTGCTGCCCAGAGGTGTTTACCTGCCTGCTGAAGTGGATGTTGCTCCAGGTGTGCTCATTGAACTTGTAGCCATCAAGCAGCAGAGTCAGGATGTAAAAGGCCACAGAGCAGTAGGTGTGCAGGTACTTCAAATCATTCGGGAAGCTCTGCACCAGCTGTGAGGCCATCAGGGACAGAATTCAGCAGGGAATGAAAGAGAGGTTCAGAAACCCTCCCTAGGCCAGGAAACAGCAGGGCTTGTGCTCTGAGGGCAGAGATTTGGGACAGGATAAGCACAAGAATCCTGGCTGCCCTTCACAGGGGTCTCACCTCAGTCCAGTTCCTCCTGCAGAAGGACAGGACTGTGGTGTTGACTTCACTCAGAGACTGCTGGCGGGTCAGGTTCAGGAAGCTGAAGGTGTAGTAGAACCCAGCAAAGGCCTGGGGCGCAAGGGAACATGGTGAAAACCACAATTCCTTCCCCACCTGAGAAAAGACCCAGGGGCCCCTCTTGCCCGAAGAGAGAGTCCCAAGTAATTCCCAAGGTTCTGCATCTGACACCCCCTTGATGGTCTACCAGAAAGTCTCAGAGCTGGCTCACAACCCTGGGGATGCTCTGGCACTCTGAGCTAGCTCAGACAGGCTCTCTCAGACAAGATCTTCCTGTTTCCCTCAGGGAATGCTGAGACATAGCAGGAGGCAGAAGCCACTCTGAGCACCAAAGTGGTTTGCAGATACCACCAGCTGTGAGGATCCCTCTCTCCCCACCCCGTTCCACAATCAGGGGCAAAGGAGACTCCCAGTCTCTGCCTTCACCCTCCCCCAGGCGCGGGGACGGAGGCTGCTTACGAAG
>VYZP01007779.1:0-22112 GCA_013400635.1 Hypocryptadius cinnamomeus | reverse complement strand
GTGCCGGACACACAACTGGTTCCTTCCACTGTGTCTGAGTGCTGTATCCAGCACCCTGGCAGCACAGCTGGCACCTTCACGGGCAGCTGATGGCACCTGTGTAGCTTTAGGGACACCTGGACCCCACTGACCCGCTGTCCTGAGCCCGACCCCCATGGGAGCTGGGGCAGAACCCACCATGAACCCACCCTGCCCCTTCACCCCGCGCTCCGGCCGCGGGGCTGAGCCGGACACTGCTGCCCAGCTTGGGGAACACGAGTGAGGCCAGGCCAGACCCTGAGGGTGGGACAGGGGAGCTGCCGGCCCAGCACACCGCGCCGCCGGCCGCGATTCCCCGTCCCCGGCTCAGCGCACCGTCAGGCCTGGCTCGGCCCCGGCCCGGCCCCGCTAGGCCTCGGTTCCCCCCGGCTCAGNTGGGCGGGGGCGGGAGCAGCGGCGGCGGCGGCAGCGGCACATCCTTCCCCCGCGCCCCCCTCCTCCCTCCTCCCCCCTCGGCTTCAAAACAAACCGTCACCAAAATGGTGCAGAGGTGAAGGAGGGAGCGGGAGGAAGGGGAAGAGGTGGCGGCTCGGCCTGGGCGCTGCGGGGACAGGTGAGGGCGGCGCGGGACGCGGAGGGACGCGGGACACGCGGGGGTGCGGGACACGGCGGGGATGCGGGGCACGGGGGGGATGCGGGACACGGGTGCGGCACACGGGGATGGTCCCGCTGGGTGCTGCCGCTGGGGTAGGGGCAGCACTGGGGGTGCCCACCGCGCTGCGGGGCGGTGGGCAATGTCCCCGTGGGACCCCCGTGGTGCCAGAGCATGAGCCCACCCGCGACACTGCGTCCACCCCGAGTGGGACCCGCTGCGGCCTGGCGGGACGCAGGGAGAAGCAGGGCCCGGTGGATTTCGGGGGTCGGGGGGTGCCCTCCCTGGCAGGACATAGGGTGATGACACGGGGACTGTGGGGGGACCCGCCGGCGAGGCTCCGGGTGCCGGTGGGGGCTGCGGTTTGATTGGCAAGAGCAGATTTTGGGAGAGCCGGCGGTAAATCGAGTCCTGGAGCGTCCATGCCTTGGCCGTGCGCCGGCTCCGGAGCCGACAGCTGGGATTGTTTGTCCGGGGGGGCTTCAGCGCCCCAGCTCCATCCGACAGCGGCCGGAGCAGGGTGTCGTGGTGGGGCCGAACCGCGCCGCTGCTGCCGCGGCCTCCCCGGGGTGCCGAGCGCTCCCTTGGCCGGAGGGACCGGCGATGCTGAGCGGGGATGCGGTGACAGGGCGTCCGGCATCTGCGGCTGTTCGGCATCTGTGACGCCGGTTCGACCGCAGCTTATCCCTTCCCTGCAGCTCCCAAACCCCTTTGGCTTTGTCGTTGGTTTTTATTCTTTTATTTATTTGCCTTTTCTCTCCTCACGCACAAGAGCAGCACACAGTCAGTTGTGCCACACACGCAGCTCTTACCCCTGCACCGTGGTACCCCCAGCTCTGCACGGCCACCAGCCGGGCTGTCCCCTCCTCCTAATCCTCCACAAGTGTTGGAGCTGCCACGAGGTTTTGGCTAGTGACTCCCCCTTGCTGTGGGCAGGGGTCTGGCCAGGGACAGGGACACCTGTGCTGCTGCAAATTCCCCTGGCACTTCAGCTCAGCGCCTCTGCCTGCCCCCACCCCGGGAAGGCCTGATCCTGTCCCTCCAAAGCCCCTTCTCCTGCAGTGCGTGGCTTGTGTGGATTTTTGGGCTGGCATTGCTTTGCCGAGGTGGGTATTCTCAAATCAGTGTCCCAGGACAGCCAGCCTGAAATCCTGCTGCTGATGGGGAAGGGGCTGTGCCGGCCTCAGTGCGACGGGGACGCTCATCGGGCCAGGGGTGCGGGTTTTGGGTGTAGGTAAGGGTTATTCTCATTATGTTCTTTCCTTCCCTGTGCTGATTCGGTGCTGGTGGCCCTGGCATGGGAGCACTGAGCTGCCCCTGTCTCTTTGGAGCTCCAAAGCAAGCTGCTCGCCCTGCCTGCAGGATCACTGAAAGAGGCTCCTGAAGGTCACAGACCTCTGGATGGGCCTCATGGATCCGCCTTTCCACTCGCCCCACCTTGCCCTTCAGCCCCTGCAGTTGTCGCGGCTCTGCCGAGCTGAGGCATCTGCACTTGTGCCGGCTCCGAGCAGGTGGCCGATGTCCCCGCGGCAGCGGTGGGGGCCACTGCTCGGGTTTCGCTGGTGCCTCTGCCACAGCAGGGATTTAACATGCTATGTTGAAGGGGCATTAGCTCCTGTGTCAGGTGGCTCGGGGGTTTCCACTCCTCCCCAGGCTCTCCCCCAGCACAAACCGGCTTGGGGGCTCCTCGTGCTGAGTGGTCATGTCACTGTGTGTGCTCAGTCCTGCTGGGGGGCTCTTGGGACCTTGGGAAGTGCTGGCTTTGTCAATAGGTGACCTTGGGCACGTCCCTTTGCTTCCCCACTCTTTGGTGGTGTTCTCAGAACAGGGGAGATGGTTAATGTGTTTAATTCCCCCCTCCTCACTGGTATGGGGCTCCTGGCTCCTCTTGGGAAGTGCAACTGCAGAGCTGGAAAGGGCTGTTGCTATTTTGTGCTGTCCCCGAGCGGGCAGGGCGGAGGCATGGACGGTGCTGGAGTCTCCCGGGGTGGATTTTTCCCAGGCTGCCAAGTGAAACAAGTGGGGTCTGAGTCTCATTTAATGCTGCAGCCCTTTACTGTGACTCTGGCAACATAAAGGAGCCTAAATATGGTCATAAACTGCATCCACTTCAAGGTCCCTTCATGCTGCCAGGGCAGCCTCACGGCGGCTTTGTGAGAGGGAGAACAAAGCCGAAAGTGTCGGACGAAAAGTATGGGAGTGGGGACCCAGCTGCCGCGGTGCCGGCGTGTGCTGGGAGCTGGTGCCGGCAGCTGCCCGGTAGGGAGGTGTCACTGCTGGTGCAGGCCCTGGCTCACGAGGGAAGGATGGGCATGAGGGTGGGGGGAGATGCTGCTTGGCACATCCCGAAGGAGCAGGAGGGCTTCAGCTAGGTGTGGAGGGCTCAGCTACGAGCTGTGCGTCTGACACCCTGGGCGAGTCATTTGAACCCAAAGAAGTGTCTGTGGTGAGGGGCAGAAATTGCTTTTCCCTCTTTATTTCCAAGCCAGAGTGCTGGCCAGGGTCAGGTTGGCATCGCCTGGAGCGTGCTGGGAGGAACCCGCCATGGGGTGCTGCGTGGCATCTCTCCTCTGTGATGGATTGCAGGGACGTGGCCTTTTGGGAATGAAGGGGGAAGAGGCAGCGGGGTGTGGGTTGCTGACATTGACTCCCCTGGACCACCGCTGCCCCACTGGGAGCCCCCAGCAGTGGTGGTGAGGTGCCATGTGGAGCTGTGATGGTGTGAGCTGGCCTGGAAGGTGGTGCCTGAGGCTCAGGAAGTGAGCAGGCAGCATCCCATTAAATCCTGTTAATACCCGGGAGTGCACATGGAGGTGACCCAAGCCACGGTGAGCTGCACAGGCGGCGGTGGGGCTGCCGTGTCGATGCTGTGCTGGACTTCCCCATCTGCAACCAGAGCTAAAAATATCCCCCTGCCTCACCCCGCCGCCGTCCCATCTGTTCGGAGGGTGAACTCCTCAGGCCAGGGGCTCTTTCTTATTTTTATCGCTATTTTGGCAGTTCCTGGAGGCTGAGCCGTCCCGGGGGTCAGAGGTGACTCTATTGTAGATGACAGTCCTGCTCCCGGGAAGGTTCCGCTCTGCTGCTGAGCCCGCCACGGTGAGCAGAGAGCAAGTGAGGAGGAGGAAGGGGAGGAGGAGGTAGGCTGGGGAGGCACGCCAACGTGTGGCACGGGGTAAGTGCTGGGTGCCCCTGGCTGTGCTTGCCCTCTCCTTGTGCCAGCAGGCAGGACTGTGGGGTACATCACCCCCTCACCTCTCCCCAGCACTGTCTGGGACTTCACTACTCGATGTGACTCTCAGGGGTTTGGTTTTGTTTTTTCCTTTCCTTTTTTCCTCTAATTAGAGAAGCTTTCAATAAAAAGCTGAGATTTGTTAATCACTTTGTTTGATCAGAGCTCAGGCAGTGCTGAAGACCTCTAGGTTTTTCCCTCTGCCTGTGTGAGCAGCAGTTTGCTTTTGCTTTCAAGATGGATCTCGCCGTCTGCCTGCCAGCAGCTCTGCCTCCCCGGATCTGTCGGTTTGCATCTTGCACTCCACTTTGCTTTGCTTGTGGTTCTTCTTTAATTTTTCCTTTCCCCTCACTCTTGGTGTCTCCCTGCTGTAGCTCCCCACTGCTTGCAAAACAGACAAGAGCCCACATCCTCTAAAAAATCCTGAAAAAAGTGTCCAAATGTGGAGGGCAAAGGTTTGATAAATACCCCAGTTTGGAGTGATTTATTTTGGGGGAGTGGAGTCTAGGTTTGCTTTCTCTTAAATGGGGGCACAGAAGATGGGGGACTTGGGTCTCTGAGCTGCATGGGAGCAGTTTTTTGGGGAAACTTGGCCTGTTTTTGTGTGGGTCAGGACAATGCTGGAGGGACACAGCAGCTGCTCTACGATTCCCAGGCTGTTTCTTAGCTATAGGTGAGCACCTTCCCCTATAGAAAAGGGGGCAATGAGATGAGGTGCATGCAGTGGTGGTGGGTCCTTGCTGCCACCATCTGTGTCACCCAGAGGGCTCTGCTCATGGTGAGATGTCCTGGTTGTGGTTGACTGCTGGAATGCTGGAGCAGCTGCTGGGGCCTGTTCCCAGTGCTGGGTACTGCCATGTTGCCCAGTGGGACATTAAATTGCTCTGTGCCCCTCCAGACCCCAGCAGAGCAGGCGTGTGGTGCTGCTCTTGTGCCGCACGCGAAGCCCGAGCGGTGCCGGTGTCCTGGTGAGGACAAGCTGGAAGGGCAGGATGATCCCTGTGCTGGGATGTGCCAGGCTCCAGCCACCACCCAGGAGCCACCGTGGTGTCCCATGCCGAAGCAGCCGGACTGGGCCGTGTGGGGCTGAGCAGGACACGTAGGATTTCCCAGATTGCAATCAGCCCTTGGTTTTCCTGGAGGCAGCACATGGCCCTGCCCGTGGCTGTGTGTGGAGGGGTCAGCAGCACCCATGGCCCGACCCTCCTTGCTGTGGGTGACCAGCACGAGCTGGAATGCAGAGGTGGGGAGCTGAGCCCCTGCCATCTGTGCTGGCTGTGCCCTGTCAGCCCAGCGCTGCTGGCGCACTGGCTCAAGGTCAAAGCTGTGCACGGTGGCTTTGGGCTGCTGCTGGCACAGGGTGGAAGCACTCCCACCTCCTGTCCTGAGTCAGTGGTGGTTGGGGTTGGAAAGGGGGTAATTAAATGACCTATTTCTGGGCAGGGAGGAAGAGGAGGAGGAGGAGGAATCGTTTCTCTTTCCAGAGCTTCAAACAGCTTGCTGCAAGCGTCCGGCACAAACCCCAAACCGCTTCCAGGAGGAGGTGCCTGCAGCCCCCCCGGCTGGGTGCTTGGGGCACGGGTTGGGAGCTGGGGGCTGTGGGGAGGGGTGACCTCCCACTGCAGCACTGCTGTTGCATCAGCCTTTTTTTTTTTGGAAGGAGTCAGGACAAATCCATGGATCCCAAATGATTTTTTTACCTTCTTTCCATCCCCAAAAAGTAGTAACGAGATTTGGGAAGCGGTACCTGCCTGTGGGGCCAGGTCCTTGACCCGAGCCCACCCCAGGGCTGCCAAGGGATCATCTTAGGATTTCTAGTGGGATTCCTCCTTCTCCTCTCTCCTCCTTCTGCCATAGGGGGATTATCAGCATCTACTGTGTGATGGATCCTGAAGCTCATGGCCCCAGGGGGGCTGGGGCTGTGGCCTGGGGGTACCTGCTCTGAAGGATGTGGTGGAGCTTCAGGTGCAAGGTTTTATTGATGGATATAAGCAGTGGTTATAAATAGCCCTGCTTGGAAGTTTTCATCTTCTTTTTTAAATGGAAGTGCCTTTTGGAACAAAGTGACTTTCCTCCATCCTTTTTGAAAGCATCTTTTTTCTCTTCTTATTTTGAAGATGAAATTTTTGTTTTTACTCCTAAATTTTTTCCTTTCTGATTTTTGGAAGGCTTCGGGGAAAAATTGCTAGGTGCCATACCCAGGAACACATCCCATGTTGTGCAGGTGGGGAAAATATGTGGGGTCAGATTCATCTGGTTTGGTTTTCCTTAAAAAGGAAATTGAAAATTGGAAATGTTCGTGGTATCAGTGAGAATTTTTTGTCAAAGCAGACAAAATCTGAGGGGCAGGAGTTTGCTTAAACCTGCTGCATCAGGTGTAAAAAAAAATATGTAAGTTAAATAAATTAATTGGATAAAGAACTTCTGTTCAGTGAAATACTGGCAGCATTTCTGGGTTTCTGTCTGGAATTTTTCAGTTGTAAAACCTGAAATCCTCCCCCACCCCTAGCAGTAACCTTGAGACATGGTGCCGGAGCAGGAGTTTCCACTGGCAGGGAAGAAAAAAATTACAATAAAGAATGTGGACAAATTATTTTGACTGACCAGGCTTTTTTTATTTTGCATGGGCAGTCACCAGGACTGTCCTGCCCCGCAGCTGCTGTGCTCAGTGCTGGGAGCAGGAGATAAACTACTGTGGTGAGGGGCTGGGGCGGGGAATGGCAGGGATCGGGCTCTAGGCGTGGGTGCTCTTGGTCCATGGTGGCATCCATGGGGAAGGACCTTCTGGGACGGCCAGAAATGCGTGTTTTTCACCCATTTTGGATATACAGAGGCAGAGAGTGGCTGTGTGTTTGTGTAACTGTAGGTGAGGGCTGAGCTGTCGTGCTTTGTCTAAATATCCTGACAAATGTCCCCGTGGAGCTGGTACCCTCAGGCTTCTTGCTGGCATCTGAGCGAGCTGGGAGGAGCAGCCGCTTTGTCCGAATGCCAGTGGCTGGGAATGGTGTCCATCCCTGGGGTGCAGTGTCCTGTGGCACCCATGGCACCTCCTCTGGGTGGGGACCCTGGAGCTGCTCAGCTCGATGGTGGGTGGCAGGTTGGGGTGGCTGAAGACCCTACAGTTTGTGAAAATCCTGGTGTTGCTGCAGCCTGGCTCTGCCACAAGCACCCTCCTCCTGCTGGGAATTCCTGCAGGGAGCTCTGGCTTTGGCTCTGTTGGACATGGAGCCTGACATGTGGTGCTTGGACTGGTTCAGAACTTGCTGGAAGAACCATGGGTGAAAGGAAGGGGTTTGTGTGGCACCAAGCGTCTCTGGTGTTGGCACCACCGGGGAGGTCATGGAGGTGAGGAGGTGCCTGCAGGCACAGTTATCACAGACTCGTGGAATGGTTTAGGTGGGAAGGGACCTTAAAAACAATCTCATTCCAACCCTTAGGTTTATCCCAGGGGGTAAACCACATGCTCCCTGGAGACATGACTCTACCCCTAGGAAAACCCTGTGGTAGCAGCAAATTTATTTCAACAACTGGAACAGGATGTGGAAGCGTTGGGTGAAGTCAGGGCTTACCTGGACGTGGGCTTGGGGCAGTTTTCTATCGAGTATTGTGGTGAGGAGCAGCACTTGGGATCACATGGACAGCGTGTGCATGCCAGCTCTCCTCTGAGAGCATGCACCAGTGTGGGGGCTCCAGGAAGGGCTCGGGGGTTTGGGATGCAGCCAAAGTCAGGCTTTATCTCCAGCCTCATCCCTTGGGTGGTGCTTTCCCAGAGAGCTCCATGTGCCACTGGACATCCCTCTTTGCATGACTGAGGATTTGACGCCCCATCTCCAGGCTTTTAAGCACAGGGATCAATCACGTATCCATCCTCAACCTTCCCTGACTCCATGGCTGTCCTTCCCACGCGCCGGCAACGAGCCGCCGGGAAAACTAGCACCTCTCGGCTCGCTCGCTCAAAAATATCCCCAGTCCTGCATGGAGGCGCTGCCAAGACGGGGAGCGGAGCCCGCGCTGCCTCTTAGCAGAAATCTGTCGCCTTGCTCGGCGGTGGGGAGGCTGGGAGGGAGGCTGGGATCTGCCGAGTGCTGAGCCCCAGCGCTTTCGAAAATAGAAGCAGAACAAATGGTTGGAGCAAGATGCTGGTGGTGAAGGCAGCCAAGGCCTCTTCCCGCGGCAGCTGGTGGCTGCTTCTTGCTCCTCCATCAATCCTCTCCCCAGAGCTGGCATTTCCTTGCGGGGGGAGAGGTGAACATCTGGCTTTTGGGGCGGCCTGGGGCGCAGCGATGCTTTATTGGGTTTGGTGTGGCGCCCTGGGGTTTTGGCACAGATGAGCTCTGAGTGAGCTGTGAGGATGGCAGGGCAGGAGGGGATTCAGTCGGTGTGAGATAAGGAGGAGATGATCGGGTGGCGCCAGTTCCTGGAGGGACTTTGTCCCAAAACAAAGGGACAGGTGCTGGGTTGAGCTGCGGGCACGCCGGCACCGCGTGGCAGCAGGTGCTGACCTGGTGTCCGACAGCTGAGCACGGAGCTGCTGTGGCATCAGCCATGGGAGGGGTGGGGGTCTCGGTGGGGTGAGCTCCTGGGGGCTCCTGGGGGCCCCAGGGGTCGTGGGAGCTGCCTTGGAGTGCTGCTGGGGAAAGACCAAGGGTTCCTCACCTCCTGCTTCCCCATGGGCACTGCTCCTGAGGGGACGAATCCGCCTGTCCTTGTGCCAGCCGCTGGCACCCAGGAGAGGAAAATGGTGAGCCCAGCTCTCAACACAGAGAGTTTGGAAAAGTCCTGGTAGTTGTCCTCAGGTCTTTCAGCTTTAGGGCCAGATGGGAGTGTCTACTTTAGTGAGCAGGATTTCACACCTGCCTTTGTGCTGGAGAGAGCTGCTCCAACTGGACGAGGTGGAAGTGGGAAGGTTGGGAAGATGCTTTCCTTATGGGAAGATGTTCTTGCCTTGTCCTTTCCAGTGGAGAGGACCAGCCACAGCGAGCTCAGCATCTGCCTGGGTGACCTTCAGCGCCTTTGCTTGGAGAGAGAGGCTGCTTTGCATGTCCTCTGCCCTGCCAGCAGCACTTGCACCGAGCATCGGGGTCTTTTTGTTATGCAAATGGAGCTTTGGTTTTAGCTTCTCAGAGATAAATACCTTTGAGGCTAAATTTGGAGCTCGGGGCATTGCTGAAAGCACCCTGATGGCCCAAGGCCTGGCAGGTCAGATGCTGAAGGTGGTAGTTTGGGTGTTTGGCTCCCCTCCGGGCCTAGAAACAAAACAGTCACGATATTTTTTCCACCGGGGTTATAGAAGATTTTTTGCAGCGAGGAACAAGTGCCTTGAGTCCTGCTGGGTGGTCCTTGGCACCTGCTGCCACCCCGCTCTGGAGTTCCCACTTTTGCAGTGATGTGCTGTGGTTTTATTCAGGCTTTTAGAGCTCAGGAGACCCTTTTGTCCCAGCTGCCCTTCGAGGATCCCCACTGAGCTGTGCCCAGGCACCGGGGCTCCAGTGCAGGACTAAGACAGGGATGTCTCAGTGTCCCTGACACTGGCCACCTGGGTTTTGTGGCCAGGATCTCTCTCCCACCCCTCAGAGAGGCTGAGGGGTGCAGGCTGCATGACCAGAGGGTGCAGTGCCAAGTGCTGCACACCAGACCGGAGCTTTTTCTCACCTCCCCACTTGTGCGTGGTGTGGGCCTGGCATCCCCAGGGGCAGCCTGGCTTCCTTTGGGACCCCGTGAGTCCCTGGCAGCCCGTCTGTCTTGTGATGGGGTCATGGGCCGTTGGTCTGGGTTTGGGCAGAGGTGTTTGTGTATGATCTTATTTTTATTTGTGCGTCTTTCGGAAATTTTTCGTCACAGCAGGTGCTGGTTCAGTGCCCGGCAGTGGGGCGGGAAGGGTGCGAGCGGGGTGGAAACGTGGCTAAAACTGGTTTGGCTTCTGTTCGTACAGTTTTGCTATTTCTGTGCCACAGGAGAGCTTGAGCTCCCTGGGGTCTGGGGGGGCTGAAGCCATCGGGTTCCTGGTTCATCCCTCCTGTGGGGTCACAGGTCACCTACCGGCCTGAAAACTCACAGACATCAGCCCAGGGGCTCTCTGGGGCTGAACCAAGGTGGTGTGATGCTAAGAACACCCAGGGGTATTTCATGTCCTTGTAAAAACACGAGCAGCTGTGGGTTTTGTTCCAACAGAGAGCTGGAGAGGAGCACAGGGTCTCCCACATGGTGCTCATAGCGGGATACCTTGGGGACCTGCAGGTGGAAAGGAAAGGTGGTAGGAAATAGAGGTAAAAAAGGGGAGGGCAACTCTTGGAGCTGCTTCTTTGCAAAGTTTTGTCACCAGCTGCGTGCTGAGCTGTTGAGGGCTGGGCTAAGGCCACCCCAAAACAGGGTGGTCCTGCTCAGGGTCACCTTGGGTTCCACAAGGTTTTTGCAGGGGGATTTAGGACTTGTTGCTGTGTCCTGGCAGGGTGGTAGCCTGCATCCCCCAAATCCCTGCAGGGTCTGGAGTATCCATGCCCAGGGAAGCTGCTGCACCAACGATGCCCCAAAGTGGGTACTCTGGCCAAGGCACAGGAGCAGGTCCCCATTCCAGGGAAGAGAAGGCTCCAGGTAAACCTTAGAGCCCTTTCCAGTACCTGAAGGGCTCCAAGAGAACTGGAGGTGACTTTGGACAAGGGCCTGGAGTGACAGGATGAGGGGGGAACGGCTTCACACTGACAGAAGGCAGGGTTAGGTGGGATATGGGGAAGAATTTCCTCCCTCTGAGGGTGGTAAGGCCCTGGCAGAGGTTGCCTGGGTTGCCCCATCCCTGGAAGTTCCAAAGGCCAGGTTGGACAGGGCTTGGAGCAACCTGGTCTAGTGGAAGGTATCTCTGACCACGGCATGGTCCTTTCCAACCCAAACCATTCCATGATTCCATGGTCCCCTGCATCCCTTCAGCTGTGACATGGCACTGCTCCTCCAGCCTCTGCTGCCCAAGCAAAGGTGCTGCCTTGGTTCTTTCTTTTTTTTTAATTCTTTTTTTCCCTAAAAATGCATTACCAGTGCAGCTCATCCATATTTTCACCACCTTCTCCCTCCTGTTCTCGCGCTGAAGTCTATAATGCTGAAATTATAGCATCCCCCTCGTCACCATGGCAACGCCCAGGGATGTATTTAAAAAAAAAAAAAAAAGACCAGAAGCCCTCCAAGGATTATGACTTCAGTGAGGGATCAGGCTGGAGGGGAATCTGGGTCATGGCTGGAGCAGGCTTTTCTTCCAGCCTGTCTTCAGTAATTCCCCTCGCAGCGCCCGGGGCCGCGTCAGGGCAGGGCAGAGCAGAGCAGAGCTGCTGCTGGCACCCATGGGTGCCCTCGAGGGGGTCCAGCTGCTCTGGGAGATGCTGCCTCCCTCTATATGAGACTGCTTATTGCCCATGTACACGCTGGGAAAGAGCATGCTCTGCAAGCTCAGGATTCCCACCCAATATTGAGGTGTTTTAACCAAGCCCTTTTGATTCCCAAACGCGTGGTGCCTGCAGGAGTGCCAGAGCCTTGCTCCCCCTCCACCCCGCTTTGTGCAGTGCAAGCTTTCTCTCTCATCCCCCAAAATAAACAGGACTTTTTTTAATATATTTTTTTTTACTCCTCTTCTTCTTTTTATTTTTTTCCTCCCTTTTTCCACACCCCCAGAGCCGCTGTTGCTGGTGGCAGGGAGCCCAGACTCTGTAGGAACTCAGAAATGCTGCGAATCCAAGCCCTGGCTGCCCTCTCAGTTTCGCAATCCTTTGGAAGGGGGGAGAGAGAAGGAATAAAATGGGAGGGGATTTTTTTTTTTCTTTATTAGAGATTTATAGACTTTCCCACCAGTAGGGACAAGGAGCTGGAGCCGAGCAGCCAATTTCCTACAGTAAGTTTCCAACACTGCTCCTCTCTGGCCACTGCAAAACCCTCTGCAGCCTCTCCTCTGGTGGGTTGGGTTGGTTAAATTTTTGGAAAACCATCGGAAATGCTGGCATTTCCAGTGCTGGGGGGGTTGGCAGGGTGAGGGGCTGCTGATGCGGGGGGTGGTGGTGGTGCAGCTCAGTGGGCCGGCACCTCCCATGGGCTAGATGATGCTAAGGGCCAGGAAAAATCAGCTCAGGTGGTGCTTTTGAGCAATTAAAGCCTTTTTTTCTACCTGTTTTTTGGTTGCATGTGAACCCTTTGGCTTGGGCTTCATGGTGGTGCCTGAGAGCCGCTGATGGCTGCTGGTGCCTCCAGCCAGGCTCGGTGCTGCTGGGGCACGTTCCCTGCTGTCCTCATCCCCCTCAGCCATTTGGCCTCTCGAGGTTTGTGGTCCATTTATTTTTAGGTAATTGCAGTGTCCGGGCGCTGGAGAGGCCGGTCGGTACCACGCAGCCGGACAAGGGAGGGGTTTGTTGGCCAGTGTATTTTAAGCAGTTGGTTTCTTACAGGCGAGAGCTTGTGCAGCTCCTTGCACTGGTGTGGAGGGGTCCAGCCAATGCCACGGTGGCTCCTGTCCCCACAGATGTCACTTTATCCATGCCTGGTGCTGGACATGGGGCAGGGTGTGAGGGTTCAGCTCCTGGCCCTTCCCTGCACCCTCGTGCAGGATCTGACCCTCTGCCAGTGCTCCTGCTGGAGGAAAAAATCCTCCCTTAAGCTGTGCCTGGATGAGATCTGAGTGCTGGCAGCTCTGCTCCCAGTATCCAGTGATTAATGGGATTAAATTGGTGCCCCTAGTGAGGTTTTTTTATTTTGCATCTGGTTTTCTCAAGACTTTTTAAGCAGGGGGAGGCCGGGGCCATGTCGCACTGAGATCTGATTAGATAAGGGAGAGCTGCCTGTGAACAAAATTCCTACCGGATAATTATTTATACCTCCATGTGCGTCACTAATAAACATCTGGATCTGCTCCAAACATCTTCATTTGATTTGTTTTGTAGTCTCTCAACAGGGATGTTTCTCAGCTCCCCACCTCCCTCTTGTCGCGTGGCTTTTGAGGACTTGGCTGAAATGAGGGGTGGGTTGGAGCAGTTGCCCCCCTGCTCATGGGACAAGCCCATCCCCCAGCACCAGCCTTGCTTGCCCATTTCCCCTTGGGCATTAGCACTCTTGGGGCTGGTTTAGCAAATTCCCACTCCTGGGTGCCCGTGATGGGGCGACAGTCACGTTGCCCTTTCTCAGGAGGAGAAAATTTGTGGTGTTGGTGATTGAAGAAAAAAATACAAGTGGTCAAAACAAGCCAAAAAGCAACCCCAGATGTGTTGCCTTCTATTTTAAACATCCTCGTTTGATTTGGGGGCGAACCAGACTCCTGACCTTTCAGAGCACGTGGGGCTGGCAGTCACGCCAAGCTCTCCCAGGCCAGGGCTGACTTCTTGCTCTGTTTGTGTAGAGCCAAGAAATTACTATTAATAACTTTCCCTGAATGAGAGCTGAGTACCTGCTTCCCTGGGGCTCCTTGGAAGGCTCCGGCTTGGGCGGATAACATCAACAGTCATTATGAACGGGACTGAGAGCATCGGGCGCAGCTGGGATGCAGATGGGAAGGGACTGATGTGGGAGGGGAGAGATGAAGGGAGCCTCTGGCTGGCTGTGAAGCGCCTTGGGCAGGGCTTGCAGGCGCCACAAGCCATTTTTTGTGTGTTCCTCCATCCTTTTTACAGCCTTGGCCCCTCTTTGCACGAATGTGATGTGAAAACCATCCCAAGTTGCTGGAGCCAGCGGCGAATGCCAGCTCCATCCATGTTGGCTGTAATCTGTGTCTCACCTCTGCTGGGCTCTCAGGAGAAAAAAAAATAAATAAAAAAGTTCAGTGCTGCACCCAGCCTTAATCTCTTTAAACTGTATTTCGCTAATCCTTCATTAGGATCTCATTGTGAGCTTGTTATCCCGTTAGGGCTGAGCCGTGCGTGGCGGCGCCCGCCGAGCTGGGTGGGAAGGGGCTGCGTTGGCCCTGCCGAGGCCACGTGCCCCACCAGGATGTGCCAGCAGCACCAGCAAGGTGGGCTCAGCTCTGTGGGGCTGGGTGTCTGTGCTCTGTCCTGCTGCTGGGGTGGGTGCTGGGGGGTGCCAGGCACTGGTCTTTGGTGTGGACTGCGGGGAAGTTTCTGTTTCCATTTGCCTTCTCATCCATTCCTTGATGTGCCCATCAGGAGTGTTGGAGCTGAGAAGGGGGGCTGTCATGTAGAAAGTGCTGGTTTTGGTTTGTACCAAGGCTTGGTCAGTCTTTAGAGCATTTCTGGGAGCACCTACAGCACTGGGGCTGGGCTGGGTTTTAGCTGGGGTTGTTATCCAGGAAGCTGGCGGGAGGTGATCCCAAGGGTATCGCCAGGAGCAGGGTGTGCACTGATCCCCCTTCCCGCTGCCATGGGAGTGTTAGCAAAAGGCATCAGTTGGACCCAGCATGGGCAGGCAGATTCCTTCCTTTAGTGAGAGGTGCTCTCCCGCTGGCAGGCTGCACTGGTGCCCTGCTTGGTGCCACTCCCCTGTCCCAGGGGGCACAGCCATGCCAGCACTTTGCAGCACCCAGCCTTGGCACCCTCCCCTCCACACAGGGACCTCCTCGGAGTGACTGGCAATGGCAGCAGCTCTGCAGCACCCCGGGGGCTGGGCTACCTGCAGGCCATGTTTCTGGAAGCTCTTGGAGGAGGAGAGCGGCCCCGCACGGGGCTGTAGCTGAGAAGGGCGATGCCCACCCTGCCAGGTGATGGAGCTGGGCTGAGCCGTGCAGGCTGCGCTGGGCCAGAGCAGGAGATGGTCTGCAGAGCCGGTGCAGAAAGCAAAACAAAACCCACACACCCACACATTCCCACAAGCGCAGGCACACAGGCAGCGAGCAGGCAGGAGGGGATCTGCCGGCAGCCGGAGTCGAGGCTCGAGTTAATTTGGTGGAAAATGAAAACCATTGCGGCGAGCGAGAAGGTTCCTGCCTTTTCTTTTTCCTTCCTCAAAGAAAACATTAGGTGGGATTTTTACCTTCCCCGGGTTTTGTTTCGTGCAGAAATGTGGCTCTGAAGAGGAGCCTGGTGGTTAAAAGTGTTGCTGCCTGTTTTGTACTTTCCTGCCCGCCCTCCTGCCTGCTGGAAGGTCTCGTGGGCACATGTGTCACCATGTCCTTGTCCACTTCTGCAGTGGGTCGAGGGAGGGAGGTGGCTCCTGTGACATTGCTCAGTGAGTGACAGTGAACTCGGCTCTAAGCCTGCACGTGGCTTTGCCTGAGAGCCTTGGCTGGGGTGTAAATTAATGCACGTTTATTTGCCTCCAGACTGGGGAGCATCTCTGCAGGTCGTGCTTTTGGGCGGTGCTGGGGCACAAGGGCACAGTGAGGGGCTTGTGGCATCGTTCACCTTCTGGAGATGGGGTTTCTGCAGGGAACCCAAGCTGCTCAGATTCTGGGTGTAGGACTGACAGACTCTGGCTCTGGCTGGGGCTGGGGTGGTGCTGTACCTGTGCCAGGGCAGCGGGGGTCCTGCTCCCCCCGAAGGGCTCCCCCTCTCCACCAGAGCACCTTGGAACTGTGAAGTATTGTGAGATGAGATTTATGCTGGCTTTCATCTTTCCATCATCTTTCCATCTTTCCTCACCTTTCCAGAACATGAGGATAGTGAGGTCCAGGAGGACTGGATTTGCTGTCCTTCCTGGGTTTTGCAGCCCTTTGGGGTGCTCCTGTCAGGGCTTGGCTGTGGCTGTGCTACCCTGCTCCCCGTGGCTGGGAAGGTAGAGCTTTTCCAAATGCCTCTCTCCCCTTTTCCTGTGCCTATAATTAGCCCTGGCTCCCCGCCACCATATACTGTACGATCCTGGAAAGAGGTCATGGCTTTGCTGAAATTCTTGGGAACAGAGCTGCCTTTGCAGCTGGGAAAGCAGAGCAATTTCCAAGCAGATAAGAAATAGGGCAAATGCAACTCTGTTCCCTGCTGTAATTTATGGGCTCTGGGGATGGCATCCAATGGCCTCCTCCCTCCTCTGGGTCTCCACGTGCTTGGGAGAGTCTGGATGGGTGAAGAGGTTCCAGCTGGTTCCCAGCTCCGGTGTGCTGTCCAGTGGTGGCTGTCTCCTGGACTGCTGGGTCTGGTTTTCCCCTTCTGCTGGATCCTGTTGAGGTCTTGCCCAGGACTGGAGAAGGAAACAAACGCATTTTTGGGTGTGTGTGGTCCTTTTCAGTTCTAAAACTTCTCATTTTTATGAACTTCCCCAGAATGGAACTTCCTTTGCAGCAGGAAAAGGATCATTTTCTTGACCTTAAAGGTCTTTTCCAACTGAAATGATTCTGTAATTCTGTGATTACACAATCTCTGGGCAGGTAAGGAGTAGGACTTGGTTTTTCTTTCAAGGAGGGCAAAGCCCACAGAAGCAGAAGGGTCTGCAGCAGCTGGGGAGGGTTTTCCCAACTCCAAATCCTCCTGTGCAAACCGGTGAAAAACTCAAAGTGAAAAGAGAAAACTCCCCTCTTCAGAAAAGAGGGACAGAAACACAGCAAAATTCCCTGTTCAGAAGTTTCCCAAAGTTTTGCTGTTGTTTCTCTGCCCCTGTACAGTCGTTCTGAGACAAAACCAGGATAAATCCACCCCAAAAGGACAGGATTGGAGAGCAAGGACTTGAGTTTCCATTCCAGCTGGGACTCCACACGTGCTGTATGGCCCTGGCAGCATCCTGCTGCTGAGCTGATCGTCCCTTTCCAAAGGAGAGATTAGCTAAAAAAATCATGAGATTAAAAAGCAAAACACTTTCCATTTGTTGTAATTGGCTTCTGGGTCAGTGAGCTCCTTCCCTTCCCTTCCCTTCCCTTCCCTTCCCTTCCCTTCCCTGATGCTGAGGTCCATGGTCCCCTTTGACAGCATTATGAGTTTTTCTGGTGATTCCAAGATTTGATAAACCCCTTTTTTTTTAATTTTCTCCTTTTTTTTTTGCATGCAAATTTGCTGTTGCCAGTGCATTCAAACTGGGAGCAGCATTTGGGATTTGGAACTTTCCAAGGATCGCTGCTGTGGTTCTGTCAGAGGAAGGTGATGCTTGCACTGGCCACAGAGGTTTTGTTGCCCCACGGGGGACTGAGTTCTTTGGGGAGCACAGGACAGTCTCCTATGGATCCCTGCTCTTTGGTTGACTGATTAACCAAATTAGGCAGAAATCTTATTTTTTTCTCTGTAGGTTCCTGTGAACCCCCTTCTGCTCCCCCCTTGCAGTGGTGTACGTGGGGGGTGGTGTAGGAGTTGCTGACGACGGCACCAAATGTGTGTTTCTCTGCACCTCGCTGGGGAGAAATATTTTAATCTTTTTTTTTTGTTGTTTTTGGGGTTTTTTTTTGTGTTTTTAATTTTTTTTTTTTAAATAGTGGATCTGAAGTTTGGGGAGTAGGCACCTTCCCCACAGAGATTTGCCAAGGATGTGAAGGGAGCTGGGGCTTGAACTGGGAGATTTAGGTAACCCCAAGGATGATTTTGTCTCTGGCTCGGGGTTTTTCCCTGCTGGGTTTTCAGAGGCAGCTGGGTGGCAAAGCCTTGCTCCATTGGGATGTGACACCTGCTTTTCTGGATGCAGTCCTGCCTTTGCAGCCAGCAAAGAGCCGTGCTCAGCCATGGGACTCTGAGTGTGTGTGAGGGGTCAGGGTTTGCACACTGCCTGGGGGGTGAACACCCTTTTTGCTTCCCAAGGCCGAGCAGCCCTGGCTCTGGCTCAGATCGTGTCTGTGCCAGGTGATTTTCCAGCTGCTTGCAGGGGTTTCTCTGATGGTGCTGCTGCCCATGGCTGGCACTGCTGGGCTGGGTGCAGGAGGGGCTGTTGAAGGGTGCTGGAGGCAGCAGCCCTGGCCATGGCTGGCTCCACTCTGGACACACCAGAGGGGCTGAAGCACAGCCCAGAAAGAAGTGTGAGCCTCCCAGTGTTAGTGTTTGACAGCAGCCCCTCTCCTCCCCACAAGGAGCTCTCTTTAGTGGTTTGCAAGTTGCCCTTACAAACAGGTTTAAAAGAAGCTCTCAGCTTCCAGCAGGGCTGCAGGGCTGGGTTGGGATGAGGGACAGCAGCAAGGGGCAGCTGGAGGTTTGCCTGGTCCCCCTGCCTCACATGTGCCCACCTCCTCCTTCTGCCTTTGCAGTGCTGGTGGAAGGGATTTTGGGGGATGATCTGGCAGCCCAGGCTGGGGAAGCCCTCTGCCAGCCCAGCGTGTCACCCAGTTGCAGCTGAGAGGTGTCTTAGGACCTGCCACCGTCTGTCAGAGCGGGGAGGATGGGCTGGAAGTTCTGGACATGGGTGATCATGTTTTGGACACGGGTGATCATGTTTGTTTGGTTTCCATGGGGAGAGGCCAGGCCAAGTGACCGGTGGTACCCTGAGCCAGCTGCCGAGGCTGTGGCAATGAAGAAGGTCTCCATGGTTGGTGGTTCCTGACTCAGGTGATGGCAGAGCAAGGCCATGAGGGGCCTGGGCTTTGCTCTTACTGATGGTGATTGTCTCCCCCACCTGGCTCGGCCACACCTCACCCCGTGGCCCTGGAGTTTGGACCTGGCTGGCAGAGCCAGAGCTGGGGCTGAGGCTGAGCTGGCCTCAACACCAGCAAGGGTGGAGACACCCAAAGCCAGGTTCCCGTGCTCTGGGAGGGAGAAATGCTGTGTCTGCCTGGGGCAGCTCCCATGGGGCTCTTGGAGACCTGCCCTGTGCAGGATCCTTCCCAAAGCAGGAGGTGAGAGGAGCTGGCACCTGCTTGCCGGGGCTCCGTGTGCTTTGCCCATGCTGGGCATGCACACAGCAGCTCCTGGTGCCTTCCACGAGCTGCTCACGTGGATCCACATCAGTGCTGCAGACATGTGAGCCCTGCCTGTGATGAGGCCATTGGTGCTGATGGATGCACAGGTGTGCTGGGATGAGATTGTGGGTGGGGTCCCTTCCAGCATCACCCACCTGCTCCATGTGCCTGTCCCCTGCCAGGGCCTCCCAGACCTGCTGCCCTCTGGGGACAGTGGCTCTCCATGTCTGTGTCGAGGAACCATGCTCCGTGTTGGTTTTCCTCCAGTTCTGATTGTGTAACCCCTGGGGGGCTGTGTTAGTCAGTGACCATGGATTGTCAGGGATGAATTGCTGGGGTATGTCAGCGTGTGTGCAGGTGGGATTTCCTCTCCCCCGTGCCTCCTGTGGGGTTTGTGTGGATGAGAGATGTGCATGGCTGGATGAGTGGATGGCTGCAGAGCAGTGGCAGAGGATCTGTCCCCCCATGGGACAGGAGGGAGAGAATGGCCTGAGAGACAGGTGGGAATTGGATCCGTGGCCTCTGGGGAGAGGCAGCAGCAGACAGGAGAGGTTGTTGGGGTGTCAGGAAGGCTTGCAGGGAGTCTGGGGGGCAAAACAGTTGATGGAGCCATCTCTGCTTTAACCTCTGCCTTGGAAATGCCAGCAGGAGCTGGAACTGCAGATCTGGAGCAGCTCTCCCTGCTGCTGTGAAGTCTCCTGGAGCAGCACTTTCACTGGTGCTCCAGAGAATGTGGGGGGTGTGAGCAGGGTGGGGGCACCCACAGCCCCTCTGGGCACCTCTAGGATGGGTTTGGGTTGCACATGCACCGTCCCAGGTTGCCATGAAGTTGGATGAAATGAGTTCAGGAGAGTGAGGAGGAGCTGCTCCAGTTGGATATGGCAGTGACCTGTTGTACCCAGACCTGACACCCAGCACGGAGCCACTTGCTGTCCCCATCAAGGAAGGTGCCAGCACTCTTGGCCCCCAGGGCTGGTGCCAGCAGGTGGCAATGTGGCCTGAAGTATTGTCACTGTCACCAGGGTGAGGGCAAGCACTGGGTGCTTGGGGTAGGGGGCACCCACATCTTGGTATCCCTGTGCTCTTACAGGAGCCCCCATGATGTCCTTGGGGGTTCTGGGGTCAGTTTTAGGGTCTTCCTTGTGCTGCTGTGTCAGCAGGTTGGGACAAGGAAGGAGGTGAGTGGCTTGCACAGGGGGAGGAAATTGGGATTTGGGGGATGCTTGTGTGTCCAGCTCTGTGGTTCACGTCCCCTCTCTGTGCCTCAGTTTCCCTGCATTAGGAGGTGCTGCTGGTGCTGGGACCACTCCATGCAGGCAGGCATGGTCCTGCTGAGCAGCACTTGCCCAATGGACTGGGATTGCACTGTCCTTCAGCAGTGTCAGCCCCTGGACAGGCTCGTGGAGTGGGGGCATGCCAGCTGGAGCCTGCCCAGCTGTGGGTACCTGCAGGCCCAGGGGTGTTTCTGCTCCACCAGATGTGCCGGCTGCAAGGAGCTGGGTGGCCCAGCTGTGCACAGAGGGCAGGAGCAAGATGGGCGCTGTGAGCCAGAGGAAACCCCTGTCTGCCTCTGGTCTTCTTCTGCTTGCCCTGGTCCCCCAGCAGCCTTTGGTCACTGTGTGGTGGTGCGTGGCTCTGCTCCGAGAGCCGTGCCGGTCCCCAGCCCTCCTGCACCTCGGGCCGCCCCCACGTCCATACAGCTGGAGGTTTCAGTTCTGCATCTCTGCTGCCCAAGGGGAACTCAGCCAGCGAGAGTGAAACTCGGTGGCTCCAACGGTTGCACTTGTGCCACCCCCCCGACGCCCCCTCATGTCCCCATGGTCCTTGCAGGGCCAGCAGCCGCTGTTGCAACACTTGCAGTGACAGCTGTGCCACTGGGCTGCTCCTGGAGAGCGGCTTCCAGCTGCTCTGCCCAAATCCAGGGCTGGATTTGCTGCCGTGCTGGGACCCTGTTGGTGCCGTGCAGGGTGACCTGGTGGAGCAGGGGTGTGAGCCCCCACAGTTCCTACCCTGCCTTGGTCTGGGGTACCTTCATGCCATCCCTCTGCGGGGTTTGGAGGAGCTCAGTGGAGGTGGTCATGCTCTGCATGTGCCCCTGGCACAGCTGGCTTGTGCCATCGTTCTTGGTCACTGCTCGCCTCTGCGCTGTCATGCTGGGCAGCTGAGCCTCCCGTGCCACTGGAGGTGGATTTCCTCCTCCTGTCCCCCTTTCCACAGCCCTGGTGCTGTGCTGCTGGGACTCTGGCACCACTGGATGCTTGGGAGCTGGGGCTCCTCACTGTGTTAAACTGCCAGCCTGTCCTGCCTGATGCTCCTGCTTGGAGTGAGATCTCTCCCAGTTTGTTCCTTCCCACCTCTTGGTGTCAAGCCAGAGGAAACCCAACTGGAAAAGGCTCAACAGGTCTAATTAAACCTTGGGGATATTCCCAGTGGCTGGTGCAAACTGAAGGCTGGGCCATGGCTGAGATGCTTTAGTTTCATGGACTGGGGAAATGGAGAAAAATGGAGAAAGTCCTTTTTTTTCTTTTTTCTCTTTCTTTTTTTCTTTATTATTTTGTCTGCTCCTTGCTGTAGTTGGGACTCCCTGAGGCTGACATGGCACAGCTCTGGGAAATGGGGTCTGGGGTCTCCCTAGTTTGGGGTGGGAGTCCATGAGCACCTGGCAGAGGAGCAGCGGGCTGGGTTGAGAGCCCGAGGTGGGGAAGTTCGGGTTTGGCATCCAAATGTTTGCAGCCCCAAGCCCGTTGCTAGAGGAAACATGAAAAAAGAGGAAGGAGAGATTGCGGTCAGGGCTCTTCCCCTCCGCAATCTGCGCCTCCCTCTTGGCCCCTCCAGCCCCAAAACTTTCTGCCCATCCATCTCCCCTGGGCTTTCCAGCTGTGTGCTGGAAAAGTCCCCATGGCAGTGGCCATGGGTTATTTATTTGGGGGTGTTTTATGTATATATGATGTAAGCAGGGTTGTATGTATTTGGGGTTTATATGGGAATAAATATGTATTTGGGGGTTTATCTATACATGTGGGAATATATATATATATATATTTGGTGGGTTACATATGTGGGAATATATGTATTTTGAGAGGGCTATATGTATGGGAATATATATATATTTTGGGGAGTTATATATGTGGGAATATATATGTGTTAGAGGGTGTAAGCAAAGACTGGCTGTGGCACAGGGGCTGCTGGGCATCAGCTGAGCAGATATCCAGGGAAGTCACCAAAGCCATTCCTGCACATCCTCCAGGCTCCTTACGGGCAGGTTGGAGCAGCTCCCTGCTGCCTTTGCATGGCAGGTTGTGCCAGCCTAACTGCATCAGTTAAAAATGGGGATGCCAGGAGGTTCCCCTAGTTCTCCTGCCCTCAGGAATTTTGGTTGGTTACTTGGTGAAACCAAAGCTTTGGTTTCCAAATGGGGACAAACCTTTCAAATAGGTTTTCAAATAGGGACATTTCAAAAATACAGGGCTCAGCATTTTTGCCCCAAAGCTGGACATAAAGATTGTCTTGTCTTTACTCCTTTCTCTCCCCTTCTTTTT
>VYZP01007765.1:0-26094 GCA_013400635.1 Hypocryptadius cinnamomeus | reverse complement strand
CCAAAAGGCTGGGAACAGGCTTGTCTGTCTTAGCAATGCTAGAAAGTGCTCCTCACATGTCTGAATGCAGTGAATAAAGAAACCACGCATGCCCCAATCCTAAGCTAAGGAATGTGTTCCCTTTTTGGGGAAGAGAGAGGACCAGATTGGAAATCACATCTCAAGCAACCTGTTTTCAACTCCAAGGAGCTCCCAGATGCAGGTGTCTCTCCTGGGCTCAGTTGCTGAAGAGCCTCAAAATCCCTTGCTTGTCATATCCACAACGACAAATTGCACAGAAATCCCATCCAACTTGGCAAATGAAGCAGTCTCTCAGATACCCAAAGCAATCCTAGCTGCCACACTATTTTGAAAGAAATGCAATCTGAGCACTTTTTTTAGCAGTTCTTTAGGAAAATAAAGATGATACATATGGACATTTGACGGGAATCCTGTATCACAAGTCATGAAGCATTTGAAGTCTGTTGGAGAGAATGATGCCATAAAAATCTTAAAAACAAAAGACTCAGCCCAGCCAACATTTAGAAAAGAAAGGGTAGATGCTTTCTAAGAAGGAAAGAAATTAAAGCTATTTAAGCAAAGGAGCTTGTTCTGACTTTACCAAGAGGTTAGAAGCAAATTTAAGAAGGAATACCCTGCTTTACAAATGCAGGCAAAGCATATGCTTTGGCAGTGCTTGGCTGCACCCATCTGCATACTGGGACAAAAAAGGTTTTTTTAAGGGGCTTGTGCGCAAGTGCAGTATCAATATATACAAATAATTCAGCTGTGAATGTGTGATCCTTGCTTTTTCTCTGAGGTTTTTCATATTCACAGTAGATACCTCCAAGGAGCATGGTCCAGTTTGAAGAAGGTGAAGCAGGAGCACTGGATGAAAAATAAACCACCCATTTCTCTCAAGATGTACACAGGATTTTTGCTTTGCCACTGAGCTCTTCTTCCTAAGAAAAGACCCTCATAAAAGAGACAATTCACAGATCCCAGGATGATGGCAAAGACTTAAAGAGACAACAAATTATGAGTTTTCTCTTGCTTACTTTTAGGGCTGCAGTTTTAAAAACCCTGAGAACTTGTTGATACATATGTGGTGCTTCCCTAAACAAAGGAAGAAGATACTTAAGAACACCTGAAAGCCATGAAATATGTATGTCTGGTAGGGGCTACAGAAGGGTCATGAAAAATAAAGGACAAAACCAAAGAATCAAAGACACAGGCAATAGGTTAAAGACATCCAGCTCCTAAGATATGAGAAGAGCTGGGGGTCAAGCTGTAGTCTTGTTAAAGTATGTGAAGTAAGAGGTCACAGCACTGTGACTGCTGGACTAAGGAAGTCCATTGCTGCAAGTCTTTGGGGACATGCATCCTGTCAATCTGAGCATGCCTCTACATCTTTTTTAACAGAAGTTTCAGAACCTGTGTAAAATTGGCTTGCTATTTCTCAGTTTGTCACTGAGAAAATGGTAAGAAGATTGAGTAGCACTTTGATGAAGCAAACCTACAGCCTTGCAGGACAAGTGACAAAGCTATTATTTCTACCTTCATGGAGTTACAGAATATCAAAACAAGTTATTGTTGGCATGAAAAGGTTGACATTTCACTTGACATTTCAAGCTGATGCTTATTTGAGTGGATATCTTCTGAAAACATCTCGATAAAAGAAGCATTTCAAAACTGTAACCAAGTGTCCTAAATGCCAAGAGACCTACTCAGAAACAAACTTTAAAGATTCCATACTCAAAGAATTTGCTTATTTTGGACAACTGACTGCTGTGAAATTAGTTTGCAAGCCACTGAGAAATCAAGATTCTGCAAAAGTCTCCATATGCCACATTTGCTAGAATATACTGAATTTCAGACACCTTCCAATCTCCTTACCTCTTGTCCTGAAAGGTAGTATGCTGCTAGAAGACCGCCAATGAAGCGAATATTGACCTCAAAAACAGACACTTCTGAATTCTAGAACAGAAAGAAAGCGTTAATAAATAATTAACCAACTCCTTAATGAAGGAAGAAAAAAATTTGTCAAGGCAGAAGAAAGTACATATCCTAAGGCAATCCACATGCAAGGGTCTGTACTGTTGCAGTCTCTAGATGCAAACTGAAATTCTCGTGCACATCTTTGTGACACCAAATGACAATTCTAGTTACAGCTTCAACTGATTTTATTAAAATCAAATTAGTTTTTCTCCTGCCCTCTAACCATTTTATCACCACAAAGTGCAATTACAGTAATTTGGAACTGGTGGGAAAGAAGGCAAGGACTGCACATTTCTATAATTCAGCATCTTCTCTCTTATGCTTCAGCATAGCACCAAACCTTCTAGGTTTAAAAGATAAAGCAAAATAATAATTAGAGAATTCCCATAATGCACTTTTTTAACCTAAATTACTAAACTCAAATTCAGAGCTCTATTTTTTTTTTAACATAATCTTTGTCTCGGAATAGCCTTTATGTTATGACATGTAGTACTGCAGGACCACTGAGAAATTCAAGAGAATAAACTATTTTATTGCCTTATTCCACATTATTATTCTTAGGTTAAATTCAACAGTATCTTTTGACTCATTTAACCCACAAAAAATTAAGAGGAACCAGATAGTTTTAACAACTGACTCCCTCTGTGCCCCATTCAGCTAATTTTCCACATACACTCCATCTGTCTCCTCCATAAACTTCTCTTCAACCTATTAGACACAGAAATGTAGTTTTATTAAGAGATTTTGAGATAGGCAAGACTTTTCCTTTTATCTAGAAAAGTTACTACAATGTGCATTGAAAAGCTGACTCACCAATCTGCACACAGCTGAAATGACATTTACAGGTAAGACTTTCCTTTCGTGCTATTTCTATGGCACCTGCAGTGCTTGGATCAAAACCAAATTCATTTTGCACATATTACATATTTCGGGAAGATTATGTGAATAAAAATTTCTTAAAACAGCACTGATTAAAACTTGGAGGTTTGAAATACTCCCAAATGTTTTTAGTAAAAGGCTTTCCCTTTTCACACAGTAGTGATACAAGAAAAATAACACCAATGCAGCATGATTCCACTTAATACCTATTAAAGTCACGAATCACACAGGCAGTGGGACAGTGTGAAGTGAAACCAATGATTTCCATTTCCCAGTAGAAGAATCCAAGAGGATCAAATGTATGTATTTATTTATAAACTCCAAACCATATCAGGAAATTACTCAAGTTTGGTGTATACACAAGCCAACACATTAACCTTCAGTAGTGGTTTTTGATACATAGGAAGATGTAACGGAACCCCAGAGGGTCATGTAAATTTCTTCCATCCAAATCCTAGATTAATATTGCAAATTTATATTGAAATTGCCTTAGATCAGACAAAAGTTATGGAAGCAATTTAGTTCACCCTCATAATGGTATCATTATCTCTACACTGTCTCTGATGTATTTAGGAACTTCTGTTTTAGACTGAATAATTATCTAGTACTAACTGAAAAAGCAGAGTAAAATTTCTTTGATGTTTGCCAGACAGTCAAGGTATAAATCAAAAGGAAAAAGCCCAAACAAATAATTTTTGCAAAGTAGGTTAAAATATAGAAACAACAGTAAGCATTTGCTGAATTTGGAGTATACAACTATATTTCATTATGTGCATTTACTGAATGAAAAATTATTTTTGGAACCGTAGGGCAAATCCAAGGATTGAAATACAAATTCCATCACAGAGTCTGTGACAGTCCCAAAATTAGTACTAAGAACACTAATCAATAAGACTAAAATAGAGCCATTTCTTCCACTTAATGCTTCTCAAGAATGTCAGATACTGTATGGCCAACTGGGAAATTCTTGTGATAGATCAAGAGCCCGTAGGAAAACACAAGAATTCAAGTGGCATATTTTTTGTTAAACTCTTAAGAAATGGAAGAAGAGGTTGTATTCTTAAGTAATTCATACACTGTGGTTTTGGGGAAAATTGTCTTTCATAGCTCAGTTATTTGCAACGACTATCAGCCAATAAAACCTCATCTTTCTGTCTTCATTTCTGAGGCCTGGTTGTTTCTCACAAAACACTTCCTCTTACTTCCATTATCCAGTTATAATTTGTAGTTTGCAAATACAATATATAGGTGCATCTCTACTTACAACCATAACTGTGAAAAGGTCAGGGCATTTCTTTTTCTAAAACGAAGTTAGATACACAGAGAACGTCACACCTGTGACAAGTTTACATCTGGCACTTTGATCCGTAATTTTTATTAAGTTGCACCTGAAAGACCTCTTCTGGTTCCTCCCAAGATGAACACCTTGAAAAGGACTAGAGAAATATTTAGAGCAAGCTCTACTCACCACACTGAAATCAAGATTTTTGTCAATCCATTCTTGTCCTTCTCTGAATTCATCATGAAGGCCCATGATATAAAGAGTATCCAATGCATCTACTATGGTAGCACCCATTTGTGAGTTTCCTATGTGCAAAAAAGAAGGGTTTCTATTACAAGTGACTATTTCACTATTTTTAAACATCACAAACATGAGAAAATAACCCAAGCGGTAGCAAAGCAAAGTTACTACAAAGGTATCAGCACAAAGAATTATCAAAATGAGCAAGGAATTATCAGGTACATAAGAGGATTCCCACTTCTCTTTCAAAGTATCAATCCTCTGGCACAGTTTGGCTTCTGGGGAAAAAAGAATACTAAAGACAGAAAAAAGAGCCCTTCTCATCTACTTTCCTAACTTGAACTTGAGCAACTATACTTTGACACAAAAAAAACCCCAAAAACAAAAAACCAAAAAAAACCCCACAAAAAAACCAAAGGACAGAAAGACATTCAGCTTCAAAAAGCTACTAGAAATTCTAGGACAGAAGCATTAGGGGAAAAAAAAAATAGGCAAGATAAAGCAATCAGCACTTGCAGTAATGCCTTGCATTTCCCAACATTTACTTCTGAAATATTCAAAGTTTCGCAATTATGGCCGCTAGGTAACGATTGAAAAGCACGGCCTGATGAGCAGGGAAGCGCTGGCCCGGCGTGACTGCCAGAGCCGCAGTCCCAGGATGTTCTCCTTGGGCGTCTGCAGGGACACGGCTACGAGCGCTAATGGATTTCTCAACTGTCACCACTTCAAGTGGAGCATTGAAAGCCAAATAAAAATCAATGGTGCTTTAAGCTAAAATGCCATTCACTTGAAACAGCAGCAATTTAGAGCTGATTGATGAGTGACTCATCGGTCTGTGCAAGGGATGAGGAGATGGTGAGCCATGGCCCATGATAGTCCTCATCTCCCTAGGCCATCCCAACCCAAGCTGCTGCCCTCAGTAGGCAAAGATCTTGGTTTCTAGAGGAAACCAAAATCATAATGAGTTATCTGTTTTCATGAGGTGTTTAAAACTTCCTGTGCACCAACAAAGCAGCCAAATTTCACTGTTCATACCTGTAATCTATACACCAGTGCACTTTGGTTTATAAACTCTGGTAATCTCTGATTAGCAATTTAATGATGCTAGTGACAAGTCCATTTTAAGGTTCTTTTAATGTGCTTTCCACCCATAATGGGAATCTCTACCGCACAGTGTTCCTGCTTGGTAGTTTTTATTCATCCATTTCTGACTTTCACATGGTTATAGCTATATTTTTTCTCCTCACACATAACAGTAACTGAATGAAGCCATCATCCCCACTGTGTTTCTTTCACACATGTAAATGACTGAGAAAGCTTCATTCCATTTTCAGGGACTTCCTTCCCCAGATAATAAAAATTAAACACAACAGTATCCATGACAAAGTAACCACCAACTAATTTTTAAAGAATAGCCATGCATCGCTTTTAATTAATTTCAATCAGATTTGGAAAGCCTGAAGTTGGTGGTGTTTGTTAACAAAATTCAAGTACAGATTGGGACATGCTACCTTTTGAAGATTAATTAAAAGACAAATCCTTTGACAAATTGTCCACCAGCCATACCTATAACTCTCAGGAAATGAATTCACTGGGGTGCTCAAGTACTGTAAGGTCTAACGCCTTCAGCCAAATGACAAATTCCACTGCTTATGCTAAAGTGGCGGTTTAGTGGTTTGAGCAGAGCCACAGCACTGCAATTAACTTAGCACCTTCTTAAAAGCATAATGTGACAGTTATCTAATTTATCACTTCAAAAATATGCAAATAAGACCATGACACAAGGACTACCTTCAGTACCAGCTGACAAGGTATTTTTTTTTACATAAAGTTGGAATGTGTTATACAGCTTCCATGACACGCTCAAAGTAATTTCTGTTCCTTTATTTAAATCACATTGATAAAATTTTCAAATACACAGTGTTTGAACTAATAGGGATACATAAGTCTTGGGAAATCCTGGAAGTTCCTCTTGCAATAGTTTCAAAAACTAAAAACTTTCCAACTTTAACACAGCAGTAATCAGATCAGCAAGCTCTTGTATTCTTCAACTTGCAAGGGACGCAGAAAATACGTTGCATGGAAATGGCCTGGTATGTCATTGTCCGCCACTCTACCTCCCCACACCTACTCCAAAGAACTTCAGACACCACAGTACATCTTCTACAGTTTTCTAGATCTCAGAACTACATTCAAGTGTCAACAATATGGGAGAGCAGTATGTTCGGAGCAAGAATATCTACTTGCCAGACGTCAAGAAAGTATCTTCAAAACCACAAATTTAAACAACCTTTTTCACGGAATTCTCTTTGCACAGAACCACAAAAGAAGGGCCGTGGAAATTAAAAAGCATATAACTTTTGCCATCTAACAAACCCAACAGATTAATTCAGAGAGAACAGAACAGAGCTCTCTCCAGAACTGATCAAAGGTATTCAGTTTCCCCAGTGCATCCCGTAATGACTGAACAATACGACTTTGCCAAATAGAGACAAGAAATTTGCTTTCACTATCACTGTGTTAAAAGTGAGCCCTCAACCCCCTATACAGAGATCTCACCTAAACCAGCAGTCCCCAAAAGGGACTGCCTACAACCCATTTCACACCAGATCCTTTGGCACTGTTTGCAGCCACAGAAACAAATGCAGCCCAATAAAACCAGCTTGTTCAGTACTTTTTGTCCCTAAGAGTCAATTAAAGGCATAGGCTCGCACTCTGAGATTTTTGTCTGGGCCATACCCTAATACTTTGTTCAAGCCCTCCTTCCAGCTGCCTTTAACATTCCTTTCTTTCACCTTTTATGTTTATCTTTTCTAGAACCATGAATGTCCAACAAAACATTACTGAGAAAAACCCCTTCTACTCTCATATGCCTCTTCCCTAAGCAGTGATGGGCACCTGTTTTTGAGGCACAAGTCAGTGTGGTTATAGTTTCTAGACTCCATCTGAGAGTCCAACTATTTCTTATCCCAATCTCCTAAGGATAGCATATACATCCTGACCTATAATAAATTATTAGTTTTTCTTTTTTCATATAAGCAGACTATTTCAACCAAATTTGAGTTATTTTTCTTTTTTGTACACGAGTACTTCTTCCTTAAGGAAGACTCAGAGGAGCAATCTTTGCATTTTCAAATCCTTTTGGCTGAACACGTTTCCAAAAGGTCACGAGATGACAAGTCAAAATTTTGCAACAGATTGTCTGCCCAGTCTTCTTCCTTTAGTGTCAATCAGGCAGCAGGAAGCAAACTAATTCCCTCCTCATGGGCATTGAGGTGGAAAAGTCCAAAAGGCAGAATTTACACTCAGAAGTCTTGTGCCTACAAGAATACAGGACAGAACTGAACATAATGCAACATTGAGGATAATACACATGTAAAACCTTGGCTGCTCCACACTACAAGACAGGTACAACTTAAAACCATTTGTGGGCTACAAGATGTTTAGTCCGAGAGTAAAATTAGCTCTCAGCTTCTTTCTTCAAGGACTATGCAGAAAGAATGTCATTCTTAATTTATTCTTAGGTAAGAGTTTCCACTGAATTCTTTGGTATCTACAGCTTGACCAAAACAAGCAGTGACACTGTAATAGCCATCTTCATCTTAAAATGTACTGCGCTTCCAGCAAGGCATTGACTGAAAACTAAAGAAGGAAGAAACAGCTAGTGTTCCAATCACTAGCCTGCACTAGGGTCACATGTGCTGCTATAGGTAAAGCAGAAATGGATAGGCACTGGTGCTTCCCCCTACAGATGCTGATAGAAGCCATTAATCCAAAGTCACAAAGTGAAATCATTTTCCATTCATAATACAGAATGCTCTTTTTTTTCCTTTCACAGCCATGCCAAGATCCATAAATTTTGGATCAAAAGGACAAGGGGATAACCTTCCTGGAATTAAACTGCAGAAGGTATCATTTGAAGTGCCATAAAGTAACCCTAAATGATGAGATAACAGTTTATAGTATACACTTCTTGCTACCACCTCAAGCAGTCTATTATTGCTCCACATATAGAGGGAGCAGATGTCTCATTGTGGTGAAAAAAAACTATAAAACAATTAAACTATAATAGAAAATAACACTTCTGCTAGCTGAAGGCACTCCTCCCAGGGTCTGCCTCTGTTCAATACAAAGGCTCAGCCAGTCATGTCACATAAGATAATAACCAATTCCAAAAAGGCTCAGTTTTAAAAACGTCAGATTAGGAAGTTTCCTCTACATATAATTATAGTTCTAGTTGATTGAGCTCCAAATTTAATGAAGTTTGCCTAATGAATGCAATGCCCATTCTTCTAAATAAAACAGAACATCCATCATGAGCTAATGGAAAGAATTTAGCAGTGAAATAGCTGAACTATTAAGAAAATCATGCACAGTCTCATTAAGCAAAAGTATTATTCCAAAGGACTGCAAAATGGTAATTCAAATTTGTAGTTAGATAGACTTCCGTTTCTTGAGATAAGTCAAATAATTCCTTCACTTGATACCACATAAAACTACAGTTTGAAATTTCTAGCAAATCATATGACTAAGTGTAAATATCAGGGCCTCAAAAAGAAAAATGGTCTTATCTAAAATTCTTTCAGTATGCCAAAGCACTAGATGAAGAACTGGCTTATTAGTACCATTTGAAAGTCCCACAAGGGACTATCAAAGTACAAGGGAGACAGATCCTTGTCAAGTTCCACAACAAAACGAATATGAAGAAAATAAATAGCCCATTTTCATTATACCATAAGAAAAAGTGTAGAGATTTAGAACGTCAGATATCAGCTCAGGTTTGCTATTTATTATGTGGAAGCAGAAGAGACTATAAGCAGTGAGGTATTAGAGAAAATATATTAATAGATCAACTATGCATAGATCAATTATGAACAGAAAAGACTAAAGATATGAGACACAGACAAGTTAAATAAGGAACAAGATGACAAAACTCAGCACCAACAAACTGAAGTCAAGCACTAAGCTGAAAGGCAATCATCAAATAGGTGCTTCACAAAAACTCTGATTATTTAACATCTCACCCATACCTCTTCATTACTTCAACATGTATACACCACACACAAATCTCATTACCTCTCCTGAAAAACACCTCCATAGGGGCTTTCATTGGCCCAAGTGGAGGGTTGAGCAGGGATACGGAGTCTGCATGGGACCGAGTTAATTTTCTTCACAGCAGCTTGTATGGTGCTGTGGGGTTTGGATGTGTGGCTAAAACAGTGTTGGAAACACACCAGAATTTTGACTATTGCTGAGCAGTGCTTGCACAGCACCAAGGCTTTCTCTTTCCTGCCCCCCTGCACCCCCACAGTAATAAGCCAGGGGAAGGCATAAGGTCGGAGAGAGAATTTCCTTCTTACCCTTTCTCCCTCTGTCTGTGCTCCAACACCTCTGTACCACAAGTCTGTGAGTGTCTTAAAACACACTTGGCATTTACCCAGAGACTTGCTAGAGGAGTAACAAACCTGAAGGAAATCCAGCCTACTCAAATGGATCTCTCATTACCAAAATGTATGCTGCTGCTACGAAGTCAAGGAAACCAGCCTAAGTGGAAAACTACTGAGGCCGCTCTGCTTCCAAAGAAGTCATATAAATACAAAGAAGTCATCTAAATAGGCCTAATAGATGCATGTAACCATTCCTACTTTTCTACCTCAAGCACTGACTGAGAAGGAAGCACTTTATTTTTCCTCAGAAAAGAAAGCAGATGACATGTCCAAAAGCAGGATGCTCAAAAGTCCATTTACAATCAAGGTAGGGTTTTCGTTATTTCCTAAACCAGTGACAAAATCACACAGGAATAAATAACAGGAATAAAGACTCTTATTCTCCTTGGCAAGTATAGCCTGCAGACAGCAGCAGCAGCTACATTTTGAAGAAAGTTAAGGGAATTGGCAAGACTGAGGAAGAACAAGAAGTTAGATACAGTAAAAGCATTTGGGCAATTATTGAAGACAACTGTCTCTACACCACACAAAGAGCAAGTATCTCTGTGTTAAGACATCCTTGCAATCAAAATAAATTATTTTATACTCTAGAAAGCAGACTTATCTTCCTAAGCAATAAAAAGCTGGAATCCATAGTTAGTTATGTGCAAAGACTAGAGATCTAGATGCAAGAAAATAGCTTTCACTCTCAAAACAGCTTTCCATGGCCAATAGGATGATCATACTGATTGACAGAATCATGAGATACAAACAGAAATAGTGCCAGCAATACTACTGGTCTCAGCCTGTTTCATATCCGATTCCTTTTTTTTGCAGGGCCCTGGACAGACATCACTTAGTGGAAGCTGAACCTACTCTTAATGGTATAGAACATGCTTGATTACTGGTGTAGCTACCCGGGGATGGAGGCAGGATCAGCTTGCAAAAGGAATGTAAGAGGACCAAAGCCTCAAGGGATAATTTACCGTAATTTCTAAGATAAATTTCCACTAAAGCAGGTAACCTCAGCTTCAGACTGGTCCAGCACTACTGACAGAGCAACCTAACCACGGGGCTGTACACAAGCATACAGCAGATCCTCCCTTTTCCACCACAGTGATTCCAGAAACAAAAGAGGAGATGTAAAGCCTCCCCAAGGAGAAATATATACTCTTCCACACTCTGAAGGTAAAAGTTTAGTTATTTTTTGCATAGGCAGTTATTTTAATTCCCAGCAACTGAGCGAAAATGCTTCCTTGATAAACTCAGCCTGACATTGAATACAGAGTTATTACAATCCTAAGGAAAATAAATATTCTTGTTATTGTTATTCCTGTCTTCCCAGATTCATAATGGCTGAAAAATACATACTGGGCAAGACTGCACTATATATTAGAAAATATACCAATTTCTATTCCAAAAGATTTAAATAATCAAGTTTTCAGATTGTAGCAACAGGATTTCTTGATGTGACAGACAATTAGAGACATGGTATGAAAAATTAAAAGCAAACAATTATCAACAATTTTCTGTATCTCTAATGAGAGTCTGGCAATAAAGCTGCCACTACTGAAGCATACCACTTGCAAAATATCTTAATGACTCATGAGGAACAAGATAACGTTTAAGAAAATTAATTAAACTTTTGAACAAGAGAGTTTAATTTCACTGAGAAAACAAGTGCTTCGAAATTAGTCAATGAAACTATACATTTCGTACAAAACTGCAGTGTATGATTTCAGCTCAGTCATAAAATGCAATGAATAAGCCTGTAAGTATCCATGAAGAAACCAATTGCCTTTAACATTTTAGACTAATTAAAAAAGCAGAACAAAAAAATAAGCATGTTGATTGCTTAGTTCTGTTAAATTGCTGATAATAGACAAGATGAAAAGGAGGTCTTAATGTTTTGTACCAGACAATAGAGTACTTTAGCATATAAATAACATTAAATGATCAATTTTAATGCTTTCCTTAATTTCATAACTGAGGAAGTCATGGGAGTAGAACATTGAATTGTATGCTAGACTTTGAACCTATTAAAAACTGGACCTGCTGGTGTTTGTTAATAATCAACAAACTGCTGCCTGAATACCTATGCTCTTAAGACCCGAATTTTAAAACTTTGTCTAAGAATCTATACTGCAATAAACCTTCCTCTTGACTGCTCTTCACTTGATTGCTTTACTTTGCTCCCTAAATCTTACATGGCCCTTCAAATTAATCCAAAATTCATGCAAGCAAGAGCTGAATGCAGTCACCTTAGTTCAAAGCCTGAATGTCCTCAGACCATTTAAATTTTCTACATTTCTATCCAATTTCCTCCATATTTTTTGTTCTCTTATTTTTAAGCACAAAGACCAAACTCTATTACTGTACACAGGAGGAGGACTGTGTGCAGACCATAATAAAGATTAATGCTGGAACTATGATCTGAGTTAGTGGAAGGTTAAGACCTGGTGATAACTGAAAAGCCAACGATGTCAGGAGAGAAAGGATAGGATGAAATTCAGAGTAGGACAGGAAAGAGGGAGAGAAGATGGCATTGAGTACAAAGAAGGCCATGGAAGCATGTCAGAAAGACAGCAAGAATAACGTGTGAAAAGTGAATGGTGACGGCAAATCTGCTGCACACACAAAGCAGTCAATCAAAACTGATCAAAAATATAGACCTGAAGTAAGCCCATTTTACGAAAACAGGAAGTGGAAGACTGAAGGGTGGTATCTGTGAATGATGGTCTGGAAGTATGAAGAGCCTAAACACTGGCAGCAATCAGTTAAACACCATGGCAAGCAAAGCAAGATTAATATTTGACAGTAAATAAGGGAAGAACAAGATGTTATCTGGACTTGAGTATAGTTGTGTGACCTGATGTATGAAGCAAGCTAAGTACAGGCCTTCCAAGACAAGATACAATCTCTCACAGATAATTGTAAGCTAAATTACTTTGTCAGCTAGGCAGTAGGAAAAGGCATATAAAAAAAAAAAACACCTAAGAGCCATCACGGCACATAAGCTTTTCTATCTTTATATTTGGGCCACTTCCGCACACTTTGGGCCAAAACCACATTCTAAATTTTCTTTGGGACAGCATAAGAGGAGCAGATTTTCAGTGGGATAGCCACAGAACTTCACCAGAAGGCTGCGAAACTTGAGTGAACAGTATCAGTGTTTCAGGCACAAGCACAGTGCTGCACTCACGTGGTTGAACTGTTCCTGAATTCCAGCTGCCTGGTACATCTGCTGGCTTCAGATGACAGCAAAGCACACCCACACCTGACTCCCTCAGCGTGCACGTGCCCATGGAGTTGTCCTCAGCAGATTTAGTTTTAGAGCTCAGAATGCTAATTCTTACTCAGCTGTCATGCCTGTTCATATTTTAACACTGTCCAAAACAAGAGTGCATAGCCTTATCTTAATTTCCTTATTATACCCTCTGTTTCAATTCCAAAGGATAGGAAAAAAGTTTAAATTCATGAATAGCATTCCCACAACCTAAATAATTCACAAATCAAAATAAACATTAAGTCCAAAGATTTCCAACAGGAAACAATTCTTTTTCCTCAGAGCAAACCATCTGGTTTATACAAGAAGAACGGAAAGAATGCTATTGGGAAGAATCAAAATTCTCAGGCTGAGCCTCAGCCCTGAACTCCAGTATGACTTAAATTTTTCATTGCCATCTCATGCAGCTGTTTACCTCACTATCCTACAAGGCAGGTTACAGAAATAAGGTGTGTTTATCTAATTTCACTTCGCATTTGTGCATCTTTTGTTTGTTTTGTGGTATTTTCTGGTTAAAGCAGAATTTTCAATCTTCTGAAGAGGATTTAACATAATTGCTTCAGACACTTAAAAAAGTCACTGAGTACAACTGCCCTAATTGCATTGTACACAAACTAATACAAACTGTGCGAGAAGAATTCAGTATGAATATTGTATTATTAAAAAGAACAAGACAACAGCTGCTCATGGTGAATTTTCCTGATATGCATAGGCACACTTGTGACAGTTTGATGAAATATCAGTGACATTCAAAAAACATTCTTGCTAAGCAGTTGTTTTTATCTACAGCATCAGTACTGTAAAATGCTTAAGAGGGAACACACAGACAGATTGTATCCTGTCTGCACACATTTGCAAGTTTCAGAGAACAACTATATTCTGAATAAGCATGATACACATGGCAGTAAAGCAAAACAGTGTTACCAAATCACTATTCACCCAATTGGCAGTGTCAATCAGAAGACAGCTTTAAATGAGATAAATGAAGGAAAAGTCAGAAATTTTGTAGAGGGAAGTCTTGTCTTAGCATCAACGCTAAAGTCTTTTTAAGAAGTGAACTTGCATATCGACAGAGAACATGAGACCACGCCTTAACAAAAACTCTGAGAAAACTGACCTGCCATATGGTAAAAGAAAATTGTTCTCTTGCAGATGAATAACGGTTTAAAAGATAGGAAATGAGATAAGTGTAAACAGCCATCAGTGTGAGGTAAAATCACCAGCGGGATCCTACTGAAATGATTGCTTGGACAAAAGCTTAAATATGAAATAACTGAAAATATTTATAACATTAGATTTGTAAAATAAATCATTGGATACAGTGGATGAGGATTTCCAAAAGGAATCCTAGTGCAGAAACGCTACCCTACTGTGTTTGTAGACTCAACAAGGAGCCTAAAAGACAGAGAATACAATTATTAGGAAAGGAACAGCAAACAAAACAGAAAATGGAAAAAAGTTTTAGTCTTCCTCTCAAAGACCAAAAAAGACCCCAAATCCACCACCTTGAAAATATACAAAGAAGATAACAACATATCAGGTATGAAAAAATGCAAGTAAAAGAAATTAGCTTACAGGCCAAGACCCTCCATGCAGAACAGGGACGTTACTGTGGGCATATGCAGTTCTACAACTCATGAACGGCAAGAAAGAGATGAATAATGGATATTTTTTCCCCAACACCAAAACCAGTAATCCAGGACAGCAAGCAGACTTCAAAACTAAAAAGTTTTCTACACAATATCAAATCAAACTATGGAACCACTCATAATGGGTTATGTTGCTCTTAAGGTTGCCCAGACTCCAAAGCAGTTTGAACAAAATCAAGGAAAAATAAACTAGAAGCAATTAAATAAAGCTTGCTGCCTCTGACCACAGAAGCACTAGCACTACACAAACTTCTGTAAGGCTGTGGAATACTCTGAGACAAGCTCACTATGAGCTTTTCCTCCTCTTACATGTCTTCCCCAGGTACCTGCTGTGAGCAATTTTTGAAGCCTGAGTAACGATCATGTTTGATCTGTCATCTGACCTGAAGGAACTTTTCTTGTGATATTAGAACACTGTTCTAGTTTCAAATAAAGCCAGCAGCTCAAGAGTTATGCTCTTTCTCAAAATTTTATCTTTCCAAAATTCGTCTTACTAGTCAAAAAAATACACATTCAATGTACATATAATATTCAACATTATCTCACTGTAATCACTCATTATGGAGTTTGCAGAGGACACAGATGCATAGGCCTGTCTTAAGGCCATTTCCATTTATTTTAAAATTGACTTGAACCTGAAATACAGAGATTAGGCTGAAATTTGCATTGTGAAATTACCTCTCTTCCCTAGTTAGCAAGAATGGATTTTCTTTCCCCTTCCATTTGCCACAGAAAAAGGCAATAATGAGTAAATTACTTGTGCACGTACAGTTAAATGATAAGAACTACTCACTAAGGAGGCTTTTGTTTATCAAGATAACATAGTCAAGAACATTTTTGTTTACATATATACCTCATATTCTCTTTTTGTGCTCATTTATCCTCTACATGGATTCAGAGGCTGAACACATGCACAGAAAAAGGATGTTGAGCAGAAGCTGTGTCTTCCATCTGTCTTTTTATTAGGATTTTACAGCGAGAAGACACAAGAAGTTTTCCACCATATTTTTAAAAGGTCATTCCAGTCTTTCAAGTGTATCATCTATTTTCTTTCCAGTAAAAGTGTTTGTCTCCATACTGTTTATGAACAGGTATTTTGCCAGCTAAAAACCAAACAAACGAACAAACCAGAAAATACAAAAGGCTTACTAAATCAGACACTCAATTAATGTGAACTTCCAAAATAAATTACAACTAATCAGGTGACAGCAGATGATAGCGTCAGAGCAGCTCAGGCAGCCCAGTAACTGCTACAAGGACAGATAACAAAAATGTCTTATAAACTAATGAATATTTCCAAGGGTAAGTAATAATAAAAAAATCTGTTACAGTGTTTTCTTGTAGTGCTTAGAAGAAATATTCCACCTGTCACTTCAGGAACCATGAAGTGGACAAAGAAATCGCATTGTTCTCCCAAGCTATACTGTACTTGTCAAAGGTATTGGAAAAGCAGGCTCCTGTGCCTGACTCAGCTCCTTTTTGCAACAGCCTCCCATCCTTGCAGTGTGACAGATGCATTTTCTTTGGGAGTTTTGCCGCTCCTGCTGCCCGGCACAGGGAGAAATGCACTGTCAGGTCTCCATTGCTTAGCAACACGAGGAGCTGCCGCAGGAGCTTCCTACACAGCTGCGGCACTGGGCAGTCACCTCAGCAGCTTTCCCCGTGTCACCAGGGTGCATCGGTGGCACTGGCAGCAAAAGGCTGAGGCTGGACATGCTCAGTGATGTGGTACAAACCAAGTAGTCTACTGGTATATCAGGGAATATTCAGCACATGAACGGCCCCACCTGAATCCTTGAGTTATTTACTCCCTTGGACATATCTTGCCCACCAATGACACCTAAAATGCCAGACAAAAATTCCTCATAAAAGAGAGGACAGATTTATTTGGTTAAGTTTTAAGGAAGAGATAAGGCACTGCACTGCAGACTTGGGGCTCTACCAGGTACCACAAATGCAACCACAATGTGACTTCACTGACGATTCTCTCTTCCCCACTAGAAGACAGGATCCCAAAGAGCGCTGGCAGTCAGCTCAGGTTAAATTGACTGTTTGTGTGGCATGTGAGGTGAGAGAACAGGAGAGGCATGAAAGCACTATCAATGCATGAGACAGCTCTAGTGTGACAAAATACAAAATAATGACTTTATTAAATATTTGTGCACGAGAATAGGCATATGTATATGCAAATATCCACAACTTCTAAACTTTTAAAACTTTTTATCATTATTAAAATCTTTCCACACTCTTCAAAACACATCTAGACATATAAGTGTCCATGGATTATGTGCATTACCAGATCATCTTCATATAAAGCAGCTCATCTCTAGACAGACTACATCCAAATGCAAGGTTTAGAAGTGCACTGCTAGTAATATGGGAAGTTTTCAATTTTGCAAGGGTTGTATCAGTATTTTACCATGTACTTATTACTTGACAAACTGCCCATCTTCACTTTATTTTTAGATAATTAAAATTAGCAAAACAAACCAAAAAACAAACCCAAAACAACAAAATAAAACACACCACCAATGTCAGAACTCTCATTTCAGAAAGCATCAGATGACAGTCCACAATTTCTAGTTTTGGTGAGGACAGTGCCCCAGACTGCCCAAGTGTTGTCTATTTTCTTTATATTGTTCCTTGTAGTAGTTCAGGTTCTCAAATAAACATATTTTAGAAAAACAGAGATTGAAGACTGATGCAAACTAACTAGTACTAACTACTCAATTTAACTCACAATAAAGTATCCTTACAGCTTATGCTATGATAATTAGTTCATATGATACTGGAGTAAAAGATACACCACAAACACACACAGTTTAAAACTCTGAAGTATATCCTGACTGAACAATTTTGATTGTGTTTTCAGGAGATGTTCACCTACAGGTCATTAAACAAACACAGAGACAAATCATCTTCCAACAGCATGTTCCAGGTGGTTACTCTCATTCTCAAAAGCAATTCAGTCAGATTTCATTACAGGAAGAGAATCCAACAATACCATCAACTACTCTGGTTCATGCTAAACTCAGAAACCTTCCTGAAGCAAGCTCAGGGTTTGCTGTGCTTGCTAATTACCTTACATGCATCATTTTCCATCAGCCTCTTTACCCTCTGTGTTCTAATGAGAATTTGACCAAAATCCCACACAAACCCCCTCTGCAACAAGACCCTGCAGCTGCCATCAAATTTTGTCACCAATTTAAGCAGTCCAACAAAAAAGGCCCACTTTTCTTTTTTAGCTTAGCTGCTACAACCTTCAGCAGAGCTGCAAATAAAAAGTTAAACTGGAAAGAAAATTTACACCTCTCTGCTGCACTTTCTCCTTGACTTTTATATTTCATTTTACAGGGTAGGAATAAATGCCAGCCTTTTCAAAAGCAGTTATCACCTCGTTTCACCAAGAGAGAACCTATTAAGGTTTGTTTCATATATCACCTAAATGTAAATATCTTTAAAAGCATACCCACTCCCAGTCATACTTTCCCAAAGCAGTACCATACTACTAATACTGTGACCCAGCTGTGGAAGAGGTGCTACTCAAGATACCACCTGACTACACAGTTTGAAAGACAGTATTTTTAGCAGACTCTCCTTTACAATTTACAGTCAGGCATCTCAAAAAGACTGGCAAGAGTTTCTTGCTGCAGGCCAACTACAGCAACCTACCATGTTTTGTCATAAAAGTCAAATTAACAATTGAGGAAGCCCATAAACATCCTTGCTGGCATGATTCAGTGAGGCATAGAGCATCTTGCTTTAAAGTTTATAAAGTTTATCCTTCCTTATATTTTTAATTACTTAAAACTAAGATTTGTAAGAGCAGAGCAGGCCACCTCCTCTCCCGTTCTCTGATCCCAGACTGAAATCTGCTAGATCTTGCAATGTCAGAAACACTTGCATTCTCCTTGGCACAGATATAGATATACACTGCTTTAGACAAAAGTGGAGTCCAACAGGGAAGACTAATGACTTATTTGTCTTCTAAATTGAATCGTGTTTAACCTCACTTGGGAGTTATCAGCAGACCTGATTTCCCAAAGATTCATGCAAAGGGCTGCCGTTCAACCAGCGATACCATCTCCTTGCAGGATCTCACAGACGTGCTAGGAATTTAAATGGAAGCACAGTAGATTGCAGTAATGGCTGAAAATAGTTTGGATCAAGTCATCTTTGAGATGAATAATAAAAACAGATTTTGCTGAGCATCTTTTTATTAAAACTAGCATGAGGTTTCAAAAAAAATTAAGCAACCCTTCTATAAAGGCAAATACTGCTGGGAATCATGTCAATAGGGGTAATAGAGATTGGTAAAGAGCTTGGAATAACAATACAGCCTAGACAGTCCTTGACAAAGACCAATTTCCACACACACACATCCCCTCCATCAACCATCCACCAAATGAACAATAGCTGATTCTATTTTAGACTTGATATATGCTGAAGATTATGTGTTTCAGAAAAGTTTTTCATATGAAATAGCCTTGAATAGAGCAATCATGACATGATTTGGCTAAAAACTAAATGGCACAAAATAGCATCAGGATTTTAAAAGGACAAACATGTAGGGCATTGGCTGCTAGAGTCAGCTGGAACAAGAGGAGCAGAAACTTTAGCATGGACAAGGCCTGCAATTTCTTTCAGAAAGCAATGCCAAAATTTCAAAAATAAGCACTCCAAAGAATAACCATTCCAAGAAAAAAAAGCAGAAATCCTCCAGACTCATTAGCAGACATGTTAGAAGTAAGCAGAGGAGGAATGGAAAAAACAGACTACAGTGAAATTTAATTCATAACTGCTTCAAAATATCATGTCAGTCACATTAAAAACAAACATCATAAAAATGTCTTTCTGCCACATGAAGGGAAAAAACTTACTTCATAGAGTCTGGGTTACAAACCAAGGCTAATCTAAAATTACACATGGCAAATTAAGTAACAGAATTGTAAGTAGCAAAGACTACATGATCATAGAGGTGAACATTAAAGATTTTTCCATGTCAAATCTAATTTCATAAGCTGTAAAAAATATAAAGGAAAGCCATCAATTAATCATAACATAAAACTAAATTACAGTAAGGTTCAGAAGAGATTTTCTTAGCGAAACTTAAGGAAGTGCCTATGTACAAGATAACAAAGTATCTAAGAGTACTACACAATGCTGTCTTGGTACCTAAGAAATGCCCTTCTGTCATGGAAGCAGCCTTTTGCTCCAGTGTTCCCTTCAGCTCACTGTCTCCCTGCACTGTGCAAAGCACCACTGGTGAGGCACTGGCACAGGTTGCCCAGAGAAGCTGTGGGTGCCCCGTCCCTGGCAATGCTCAACACCAGGCTGGATGGGGCTCTGAGCAGCCAGGTCTCATGGAAGATCCTAGCCCATGGCAGGGGGGTTGGACTACATTATCTTTAAAAGGTTTCCTCCAACTCAAACTGTTCCATGATTCTCATGGAACGAAACACAAAGATCTAGACAATATCAGGTGGGCTTAAAAAAAAAAAAAAGACCAACAAAAACAACCAAACACACTTATATTCATTGCATCTCAAAATATAACCAAAAAATAACCACCATTGCATCAGGACTTTCATTTATATATACACACACACAAAGCATCAGTGCACATAGACACATCTTAGCCTCTGCAACAATAAGAACATACGACTCCCAAAAAGATAGGTCAATAAAGTATTTCAATGAAATACCACTGAAATAATACATTTCTGTCACTCACACTTTGAAAGATTCTTTATTAAAACAGAGTTTGCTAGAAATTTTGGGTAGACTTTCAAAGAAGATACATGGACAGAAATATTAAAAAAAAAAAAAAAATCACAAACAAACCAGAAAATATAGCCTACCAAATATGTTGGTGGAATGTCCTTTCCGGGCAATTGGTTTGAGCTCATTATGTCCCCATCCGTATTGCCTATAATTGTCCCAGGCATGCTTCATCATCTAAGAAAGAGGAAAAAAATAGGACTTGATTACATTATAAAACTACTCTCTATGAATACAATATTTTACTCCTTATTTGAGACTTCATCTTTCACAAGCATCCCAGCATACCGACTAATTACTTTGTCACTGCTTCTATCTGTTACAGAAATCAGATTTTACAGCATGAATACTTTTGGAAAAAATTTCAAGCCTATTTGACTTGAGCTACAGAGTCTAATGTTCTGCATTAGGTCATTTTCTTGTTCTTTCTTTTCATTTAATATATGCACAGACATTTAAGAATGTAAGCATAAGGAATGCATTTAAGTGTAAGGAATTGCTGTAAAACACTGGCTAATGCCGTAAGATGCTAGCTAAAAGAAAAATATATCTACTGATATCTGAAGCATAAAAAGGATTTATTTACACTGGTACATCCAAGTAGGAATCAACAATTTTGCAAAAGGCATAACAGATTTCTCATTAGCAACACCTCCTTGAGAAAGATGTACTGTCATATAGCCTCTACCAAAAGAAATGCCAAAAGCTTTGCTTTTTAGAAAGAATAATGAACAAAGCAGTATCATGTTATTAATATTTACTACACAAAGCATTTAGCGTTTTAATAGATATTTCCACCACCTAGTAAGAAAATTGCATCTAAAATCCCAAAAGGTCTTGCTGACTAGTTGTGCACATCAGCCACTAAGCAATGCTTTTATGAATTTGCTAAAACTCCTCTAACTCCTTACTTGTTGGAAATTCAGCAGCCACCAAATTGCAAAGCGAATGCAGTTTTAAATAAATAATTATTATTAGTACCTAAACAGATAAAAACAAATAATAGGAAGAAATTAGATATCAAAAGACATCGACTGCCCCAGACACAAGAAAAGTAAGAAAAAAACTTTAGAATAACAGCCATGTATCTCTATCCACAACATTATACATAATCCATTTTATATTTAAAATTAAAAGTTGTATTAAAATAGTGTTAATATAAACAAAATCCCCAAGAACATGTATAGGACTTAAAATCATCATTTTCACAAGTTTGATAAATGCTTTCTAAGAGGATTAACTATGTGAATGTAACTAACAGAACAATACTAACCCTTTGAGAAACTGAGGCAAGACAATCCATTTTCACTGTGATTTACATGACCATAATTTTCTTNCACTGCGATTTACATGACCATAATTTTCTTATTTTAATCAGAGTCACCATGCTCAGAGAAACTGTGAGGGAATAAGCAGATGCTGGCTAAAAAATGAGGTGCAGCCAGCTGCCTTACCAGCACTACCTCACATCTCTCCTCTTATTACCTCTCAGATCCCTCCTCCCACCAAATTCAAGATTTAGTGGAAGTCAGCATCCAAGAATCCCAAATCTTTCAAATTGCATCTAAACTGCCTGCTGAGACATGGAGAACAAAGTCTCTGATCTCCCTACAACCATCAAGAGATCCCTATCGAAACTACAAAGCTGTAATTCCTTTAAATGTAAGCTCCCTTCAAATTTCCCATGGCTCAGTTAACTCATGCCTAGACAATAAATTTGAACCCACACACAGGCCCAAGAAGCTGGGGAGCACTTCTGTGTTTAACTGGCATCAACCTAAGCACAGCTGCCCCTCTCAAGATGCCAAAGTCCTACTCTCACTGCTTGTCATTCAGTCAGCTCACATGTTGTTTTTAGCATTTGCACTGATTTTGACACCTGATTAGGCCACAATACTCTAGAACTTCTTCTAGTGTCATGAACTAGCAGTGTAAGAAAAAGAGGATGCAAATATACTAAAAGAGGAGAGAAAAGTCATTTCCCTAGCATTCACAAACTCCTTAGTGTTTACACAGCACTTATCAAACTGGCCAATTCATGGCTATTGAAACATCAAGATGAGTCAGGTAAAGGGATCCTGTCTTGACAGGTAAGAAAACTGCAGCATGACAAATCCAATAAAAGCCTGGTCACAGGCAGTAAACACAGGAGTTCCTCTGAGAGCTAATGTTATCCAGAACAAACCTACAACTTTCCATATAAAATTGTTCATTAATTTAGTATCATAAAATCGAGACTCACAGCATCATTCAGATGGAAAGGAACCTCAGGATGCCTTTCCTGCTCAAAGCATGATCACTTATGGGACCACTCTGGGCTACTTTAGGCTTTATCTAGTAAGGGTAAACTTAAGGACTGGGGACAGTCAAGGCTTCTGTGAAGGGTCCTGCTCTAACCTGCAGCCTGCCAGTCCTGAAAACTCTACTTGGAAAAACAGACTTAAAGGTTTAGAAAGAACTAGAGGATGAAACTAAACACTGACCAGTGCATTCTCTGTGTTTGAAAACAGAGAGATGACTAAATAACATGCGACCATGAGGTGGCAGATCCAACCAACTAGCTTGCACATAAGGGAAACTGGGTTTCTGAGATCTTTGGATGTCCCAAATAAATATTTCATGAAGGAGAATCAAATAGCCATTGACATTCTAGCTTTGTAAAAATCTGATGGTATAGCAAATACCAGAACAGACCAAAACTAGCTAAGTCCAGGAGAAGAACAACTTGTTCCCTCACAGCAGAATGTTAATTGTGGAATATTTCACTGTCCTAATTCGCTGTGCTTCTGGGGGGAAGGTACATAATTTATTACAGAATATTTCATTCTGAAGAAACCCAAAAAAAGCATGCAAATTACAAAGGGCTAAAACAGAATACATACAACACAAGATGTTTCTATATATATAATTTCTCCCAAGAAAATTTTATTAAGATAGAAACTGAAAAGGAGTACATTTCAATGGATGCATGAATTAATGCAGAAGTAACTTAAGAACACACTAGTGAGACCTGAAAGTCTCTTGAACACAAGAGACTAAGACACAGTTGACTGCATCAACTAAGACTGAGAGACAAGGAATCATATTTTGAGGAGACTAAGCTACTTTGGTAACCACAAACACGTCTGTCCTGCCCCTCTGCCTACCCCAAACACTAAGAATATCATGCTTTAAGGCCTTGAGAATAATTTATTACACTAAGCAGCCAACTGATTTTTTCCAGATGAACGCTGACCATTCCTCTGGCACTCAGCTCGCTGCTTTCCACCTCCACGAAGCAAGCAGACTTCATGATACCATGTTAGCAGAGAGCTGCACATTACACGCAAGTGAGAAGCCCCAGAGCTCCTGCATACAGTATGAAGTTTTGTAAGGGTGATATGCCAAGAGATCTTGTAACAACATGGAGGATTCTGTTACTGCCAGAACAGGTAGCATGTTATACTATAGACAGAACATGTATACTATTGGGAGCAGCTGTGCACACAAAAGCTTTGGAGAGACACAAGAAGACAGATGCCTCTGACAGCTACAAAATTTAACAGAGGATGGCATTTTGGCTCAGAAAGTACAAACAACAGGAAATCCTGATTGGAAAAACAAATTATTTCTATAGGTATGCTAGGCAGTGTTTGCATAGTGCAAATTGGAAATGCTGAAGAAGAGCTGCAGGGATAGACAGGCTTTTCCTAAAACAAAGCTCTGTCTTTAAGAGGACAGGAAAGTCTCAGAACTGACTGGAACATCAGCACTACAGATAATAGCAAGAAGGTAAAACTATTTGCAAAACAAACGCACCCAGCCCTTAGGAAACTCAAAGAGAGGTACCTTAGGCTCAGTAGAATGAAAATTACAAGCATGGATCAATGAGTGTGAAAAACACAAGACACACATTTCCACAGCTGAAATTTCCACACCTGATAGCAGTTTGTCATAGGAAAGGATTGGAGCTTGGGCATGCCATATATAGATCTGGCAATCTGGCCACCAGAGAACAAGCAGTTTTGGCAATGGACTTTTTACTGACACCATTAATGACAGATCTTGCTTTTGAAAGCAAAATCATTCATAGCGTATTGGTCTCTTGCATACTAATCTTGAAAATGTTTATTATGGGATGAAATGGAAATAACAACCAGCAAGATGCTGCTGCAAATACAACTTGGTAATTCTACAAAAAAAAAAAAAAAAATTTGGACTCTGCTGCAAGACAGACAGAAAAGCAAGAAGCAGGGCGTACCAAATGAAACTGCTTTTGTAGGTACACCATTATCCAGTTGGTTTTGCTTTCTTTACAACATGCTCATGGGATCTAATCCCCTACAGTCACTGGGAAATCAGATTTTTAAAAAGAATTTTTATAAAGACAGAGTGGCAATGATGTCTTTTGACAAACTAAATAAAGTAAGGCTACAATTATTGAAAAGAGAGTTGTAAGGAAGTTCTACAACTACAGAAGCATGTCAAAAACAGTAATTCAAGGTAAGGATTGGTTCAAAAACCCCTTTCCAGTCTTAAAAACAGGACAGGCAACTGGCAAACAAAGTAGGAGTCCCGAGAAATAAGCAAAAGAAACAGTTTTCTGGCAAATTGCTGTATTTACTGGTTCCTGCCATTCCATCAGGAACATGCATAACAGACAGCAAATAGGTTTTGCTTTCAAAGCAATGTATTCTGCTCAAGGATACAATTTTGAGAGATTTATATAAACCACCTTCAAACTCTGTTTTAAAATTAACCAAGGACTTGCTAGACAAAATTACTGTTCAATTGGCAGATTAAAAATTAATAACCATTTTCCCACTGTTGGACATTAATTTAAAAAATTATTTTTTCCTTGTATACTCAGATTTTTGATGAAACATAGAAAACTCATACTTTTTTTTGTATTTCTCTGGGAGCTCTATCTCAAAAGAAATTATTTCAGGCATCAGTTCATGCCTCCGTCATGCATTTTTAAACATTGTCACTGAAAAAGTCTGTTTGGAATATGTTCCTAACACACACAGAACACTGGGTTTTCTTTTACTGTCAAATCTGGTAACAAGTCCATTAATAAAACAAAAGCACTTATCAAATGGATGCAAAGTGGGAAACACTTTTTGCTGGCATTACATACTTGAAGCCTTAGATGCCTGATGAAATTACATAGGAAAATCCTTCAGATTGGTGAGAACTGGAACAGTAGATGTAAAGAGCCTAAATTTGGAGAGCTTGCAGCAGTGAACCTTGCTCAAAAATGTTCAAGAAAGCCAAATATTTTTATTCCAAGATGATACAGGTATTTTTTACCTTGGGCATCATCATGGTTTCAAGACAATATTGGTATTCACAAGATTGACTGCTGCTGTGTTGTTTAGAAAAGCAGAGCCTCTCAGATCATCTTTCTAAGCAACACAACTGCACATCAGCCAGGAGACGGAAGTTCCTATAGCTCCTTTCTTCCAGTCTTGTCCTTTTAGACATCAGTCTAAGCTTAGCCATCATCTGCTTAGCCCTGCACCCCTGCCAGTTTTACGCTATCCTTTTTGAAGCTAAAGGACTAGAACTACATGAAGCTTACAAGATGCAGGG
>VYZP01007759.1:0-37343 GCA_013400635.1 Hypocryptadius cinnamomeus | reverse complement strand
TGGGGCTGTACTGGGGATGTACTGGGGATGTACTGGGCCTGTACTGGGGCTGTACTGGGGCTGTATTGGGCCTGTACTGGGGCTGTATTGCGGCTGTCCTGGGCCTGTACTGGGGCTGTACTGGGGCTGTACTGGGGATGTACTGGTTTTTCTCTAACTGCAGGGAGTTACAAGATGGAGAGGAATGCCTGGTTTGGGCACACGCTGCCCCGAGACGCTGTGCCCCTCACGGCTCTGCCAGGCACAGGTTCCGGAGCCGCCGGGACCAAGTCTGCACCGTCGCTGCCACCGGGGAGTGCCGGGGATAGCGGGGCTGGAAGCTGCGGGTGGGGCTCCTGGAGACCCCGCCAGACTGTCTGTAGGATATGTAAATGAGAGAAGGCTATTTTTTTGAATAAAAGCTACTTTAACCAGCGGGTATAAATGAACCCTCTACAAAATGTTTTGCAGCTTGTAAAATAAACATCGTAGGCAATTTGCAGGTCCTTGGGGCTCCGCTGTGCAGCTCCACGGCCCCTCCGCATCCAGCATCCCGGGAGGATGCAGCCGTCTGGCACGGGCTGGGGGTGCACGAGTTGGCTGCTCCCGGCTGCAAACTGTGGAGCCGGAGACAGGAGAGGGAACCAGGAGCTGAGCATGCCGGGGCAGAGCTGTCTCCTCTGCAGACACCCCCAGATATCCTGTGGGACATGCTGCTGGTGAGCTGGGAAGAGGAGGGAAAGGATCTCGGGGATACAGATAGTTTCCCCTCGCCATTAACTCCAGCCAGTCGGTGCCGCCGTGCCTGTTCTGCATAATTAACAGCCCTCAGGGTTGGAATAAACTGTGGGCACCGCTGGACATTAGCCTTCACCTTGTCTCCCATCAGGTGGTCCTAGAAAGACTTCAGCCGGTTGATGAATTAGTTAATTAATGCTAATTTTTTCCCGTTCATTCCCATGGCAGCTGTACAGTGTGTCATGTCCACCTGCACCAGCTTGGTTTCTCTGTGTGACTGGGGAATAAGACCTAAAGAATTGGCTTTTATCCCACTACCCGGATATTTAATAAAGTTCAACCATTCAGGAATTAGCAGCAAATGTCTTTTAATTCCCGGCCTTAAAAAACAAACAAACAGACAAACAAACAAACAAACAAAAAAACACCAAAAAAAACCACCCCAAAAAACTGGCTTAGCATACTGCTGCTGCTGCGGTGTGACCGCACAGCCCGGGGCCGCAGCACCGCCGGGTCCTCTGCTGGAACCTGCTCTGCCCCGTGGCCTCGGCTCCCTGGCGGGACGCACAGCCTGGGCTGCCCCCACCGAGAGAGGGGACCGGGGCACCCCAGCCTGCACACTGACAGGGACATGGTGTGGGGACACCAGTGTGACACTGAGGCCCGCCACGATCCTCGCTCTCAGCAGCGGCTGCGAGAGGGGCAGCACGAACCGCTGCGGTAGGAGCGGCCTGGGCAGGGGATGCTCGTCTTGATGGGCTGCATTCCTCCACACAAAGGTCCTCCGATTTGTCCCATTAGTGCCATCATTAAAATCCAGTTAGTCTCCTACGGAGAGCAAATGCAGCCCAGCCAAGGCCCTGGCAAGGGGCTGGTGGCCCCAGACCCCGTTTCCCCTGCCAGCCCTAGGAGTGCCTGGGGAGCCGTCCTGCCTCCCGCTTGTGTACTGGGGCTAATTGATGCAGGGGGCCCGGGAGCCGGGCTTCTCACCTTGTTAGCATGGCAATTAGCTCTCTTTACCCTCCTGATTGCTCCTGTGCATATTTCACTCCAGTCCAGCTTTCCAGTGAGTTATAAATGCAGCACCCGGGAGGCCGGGGCACTTGTGCAGGGACAGCGAGCACAGAGCCATGCTGCCGGCTGTCCTGCTGCTGCTGGCCCTGGCCAAGACGGCTTGTCCGAGCCCAGCCAGCGTGGCGAGCAGGCGGGCTGAGGCGCTGAAAAAACTCCTGGAAGTCTTTGGCATGGAAGACCCGCCGGCCCCCCCAACTCACTTCAAGCAGCCGCCCCAGTACATGGTGGATCTATTCAACACTGTCGCCAACGCGGATGGTGTCACCAAGAACCCTGACATCCTGGAGGGCAACACCGTCCGCAGCTTCCTGGATAAAAGTAAGGGCGGGCGCCGTCCCCGTGGTGCTGGGATGCGGCTGTGGGGAGGGGCTGAAGGTGGCCGGTGGCGGTGCCGCCCCGGTTTTGCTCTCCTCAGCACATCCTTCTCTCCAGCTCACAGCGAGGAGATGCGGTTCCTGTTCGTCCTCTCCAGCGTGGCCAAGAACGAGAAGATCCTGACGGCAGAGCTGCACCTCTTCCGCCTCTGGCCGAGGGTGACAGACGGGCCCAAAAGGCACCACTTCTGCCAGGTGAGGAGAGGGACGGGGACGGGGCTGTCCCCCAGCTTGTGCCCAGGGGTGCCGCTGGCACACTGGTCATTTGCCTGCAGTGGGAACACAGCCTGGCTCTAGGATCACATGAACAAATGTTTCACAGAGAATCATGATGATTTAACTATGGCAGGTTCTTAAATATCCTTCTGGCTTGTGCAAACATCAGCAAAGGCATACCAAGGTTGTTACAAATCCATGCTGACAACTCCCCGTCTCCCCCCACACCTCTGTCCAGGGTCAACCCCTCGGGCAGAATACGCGGGATGACCCCTTGTTGCCTTCCCCAGGTCAGTGTGTACCAGGTGCTGGAGAAAGACAAGCCAGACACCCCTGGAGGGAAGAAGCTGCTGGCAGCAAGGCTTGTCTCACTGCAAACCTCGGGCTGGGAGGTCTTTGCCATCACACCAGCTGTGAGTCATTTTTCCTCTGTTTTCACCTTGCAGGCTCCAGTGTAGTTTCCTGTCTGCAGTCTCTGCAGTGACATGGGGGGAATACATCCTCTGGGAGGGGGAGGAAAAAGTCCTGCCAAGAGCCCTGGGGCTGCTTCATCCTTCCCTGACCTTGTCTCACTGCTCTGCAGGGTGTGCTGGTGCTGGCTCCTGCCACAGTGTCCCCTGTGCTGCAGCCCCGGAGCAACCCCTTCCCATGGCACACAGAGTGTGGCCTCAAGGGGTCCCGGTTCACGATGTCCTGCTGCCGGTCTGGGACCTGCCTGTGGGGACACAGGCGCAGTGCCTGTCCTGGTCCATGGTGACACTGGTTTGGTTCCCCAGGTTCGCGACTGGACCGAAGATGAAAGCAGCAACCAGGGTTTGCTGGTGACAGTCCAGGGTCTGGGGGGGAGCCCACTCGACCCCCCACCACTGCAGTTTGCATCTGGCCGGGGCCACCATGAGAGCAAGAAGCCCATGTTGGTCCTTTTCACGGACGATGGGCGCCGCGGAGCGTCGCTGCCCACAGCCAGCTTCCCAGGTGGGTCCCACACGCCTGGCACGACTCCCTCGGTGCCAACATCCCTTTCTCAGGAGGTGCCCCCCACATGTGGGCTCCTCAAATCCAAACCTCCTTCCCTGGCGGGTGGGAGAGGCCGTCTCCTTTCTGGTGCAGTCTGCTCAGGGGTGTTTGTTGCCTGCTTGCAGATGTGAAGATGGAATTGAATTTGGCAGTGAGACTGAGGCTGTCACCTCCTGGTGGCTCTGTCTGGGCTGGTGGCAGGCTGTGACCAGAGGGTTGCAAACAAAACCTGTGGGGAGGGGTGGTTGGGGTGGCTGCAGTGTCTCCTCTCTTCACCCAGGCTCACACAGTGGCCAATGACATCGGGTGCTCCTTCCTGACAGATTTAAAGCCTCAGGCTCCCGATCTTCCTGCCGAGATGCCAGTCCCCAAGATGGGCAGGTCACGCAGTACACGCTCGCTGGACCGGCTCCAGCCCTGCCAGAGGCACCCCTTGTCCGTGGACTTCGAGGAGATTGGCTGGTCTGGCTGGATCATCTCACCACGGGGGTACAACGCCTTCCACTGCAAAGGCTCCTGCCCCTTCCCTCTGGGCGAGAACATGCGGCCCACGAACCACGCCACAGTGCAGTCCATCATCAACGCCCTGAAGCTGAGCGAGGGTGTCAGCAGCCCCTGCTGTGTGCCTGACAAGCTCTACTCCATCAACCTCCTCTACTTCGATGATGACGAGAACGTGGTCCTCAAGCAGTACGATGACATGGTGGCTGGCAGCTGCGGCTGCCACTGAGGCAGGAGGAGCAGGGGCTGGAAACACCGCTGCAGTGGGGCTGCAGTGGGGCTGCACCCGCTCCCTCCGGAGCATCAGTGGGGTCTCTGTCCCACAAACCCTTTAAAAGAGACTGGGACAAGCAAAGCAAGGGGGTGCTGGGTCTGCTTAGGACGGTGTCACCCCCTGACAGGAAGAGCCAAGGAAGGCTCAGGGCCAAGCTCTGATTAAACCAACCCGAAGGAGCCTGTGTGAACCAGCAGCCCCAGGGCAGCAGCTCCATTTTGGGGTGCCCTGTGCAGGGGCATGGGTGTGTCTGCTCATGCAGAGGCTCCTGCAGGCTGTACTATATGTATATAGCAAGAGCACTAATATATGACAGAAACTGTCTGTACAATGTCCTGTAAATGTCTGTACATTCCTGCATTGCTGTGACTTGTAAAATTAATTCAGAGCAACTATTTAAAAGTGCTGTTCTCCCAAGGCTGCCTGTGGACTCTGAACTGCTGCCAGGAACAGGGCAAGCAGACACCTCACAGGTACAGGGAAGGGGGTGCACATGGAGGGATGAAGATCCAGCTGCAGCGCAGTCTCCCAGGGCAAGGGGACTGGGTGGGTGTGACCCATTCCTTGAAAGCTGAACAATCTCAGGACCCCTCAGCCAGCAAGTGGGAGTGCAGGGAGATGAGCAGGCGATGGGGGTGCTTGGGGGAATGTGGTGACAGGGTCTGGGGTGGGACAGGGGAGTCCATAGTGGTGCCTGGAGATGACGCTGCTGGGGCAGGTGAGTGGTGGCTGTTGTGGTTTAACCCCAGATGGCAACTCAGCACCATGCAGCCACTGGCCTCCCCCTCCACCCTGGTGGGATGGGGAGGAGAATCAGAAGAAAAGGGTTGAGATACAGAAAGTTCTATAATGGAAATAAAATAAAATATGGTAATATTTAATAACATTTTTGATGAAAAGGGAGACACCAAAAGGAGGGAGTCATAAACCCCAAGACAGACAAATGATGCCCAATACCCAGTTGCTCAGCAGCCACTGATCTGTGCCCAGCCTGTCTCCTAGCAGCAATTGGCTGCTGAGAGATCAGTGTGTGATCAAGAATATTCTCACCCTGAATCTAAAATACAGCATTATACCAGCCACTGGGAGGAAAATTAACTCTATTGCAGCTGAAACCAGGGCAGTGGGGCAGGAGAGCTCTGGGGGAAGATGGTCAGAGGACACTTCTGTGCCCAGAGAGAATGTTCCTCATGGAAGAGAAATGGGATGGAAACCAGAGCTGCCCAAGGCTGTGGGGTCAGGTGTACAGAGGGTGGGTGTCAATGTGGGTTACTGGGGAGTGGGTATAGGCATTGGTGGTCAGGGCAGGGGTCCCCTCACACCTGGTTGCACAGCCCCCTTGTCCCCTGCAGTCCAGCCCTCAGTAGGAGTGTGGCTGTCCCTGCCAGAGCACTCAGCTCCTCCAAGTCTCTTTCCAAGTTTCCAACATCAGCAGCTTGGCCACAGTCCCAGGCTGATACCAGGAGTCCCCTGGCATCTCTGCATCTCCAGCTCACAAGTCAGTGAATTGCACCCTGGCCTGGCTGGCACCAGTTTCTTCCCCCTGCTCACTAGGAAGCAGCACCAGCAGCTCTTGGCCCTTCCCCACGCCAACCCTTCCCGCAGCCTGAGATCCCTCTCTCCATCTCACCCAAGGGAAGGGTATACCCCTTCAGGAGGCTCTTTCACTGGACATGGTCCCACACTGGAGGACAAATCTTGCCCTGTGCCCCTCAGACACGTTCCCTACTGCCTCCCATGGTGTGAACACAAGGCAGAGCCAACTAGTGTGTCCTGATCATATGCACGTCCCAGCTCCAGTTCCAATGCACCCAGGCCCAGGTACCTCATTCCAAAACTAATGCATGAACAGGCTCATCTGCATCCCTGAGAGCCCTGTCCTTGCACTGATGGACTTGTGAGCCCTGGGGAGATGTCCCCCTCCTCACTCCAGATGATGAGCAGTTTACTGAATCACACACAGTGGCTAGACAACAATCCATTACAATGAAGATTTGGGCCTGGTTTATTAAATCCTGTTCCTGGGGGTGCTCTGGCTACAAGCTCTGTATGCCTATAGTGCCTGTGGGTCCCATCACAGCAGCACCCCAAGTCAGGACACAAACTCCAGGGGAGTGGGAAGAAGAGCAGATTTGGCTGGAAGGATGCATGGCTGTAAGCCTTTCCTCTGGGCCTTCACGCAAAATCCCACACTGGACTAGGCCTGGGTTGCTTCGCTGGGAGGGAGTCACGGGGCCCTGGGCAGGGGGAGCCTAAGTGTGTGTCCCACTCAGTGGGGAACGGAGCAGCACCTGCACATGAGTCACACTGGGCTACCTGCCTCACACAGGTGATAGTCCAGTCCCATCCCTCACTCCCCGTGATGTCAGGGTGCCCCTTGCCTCAGGCCATGGCAGACAAACATCCTGCCCTGGCCGCACAGCCCTGACTGACTGCCCTGCAGGACAGCCTTGTCCGGCACGCAGCAGTGAGAGAGGTCCCAGCTGGGAGCAACCCCTGTGCAGCAGCAGAGCCCCAGTACTATTGTGACTCTGCCCATAGCTCGGAGCCTCCCTGGGGGACAGGACCTACTGGGAGGATGGCCAGGACAGGGGATGTCAGGGGGGTGGGGAGCCTGTGGTCAGCGGTAATAGCGGGGGTCAGCTCTCCAGCACTCTGAGAACTTCCGCAGGACTCGCTCCTTCAAGCGGATCCTCCTGGAAAGCTGAAGTGACTGGCTCATCTCATGGGCCTTCAGCTTGGCATAGTAGTCAGAAAATTTGTTGTAGAGGATGGAAATGGGCATTCCATTGAGGATGATGCCAAAGGAGATGCAGACAAATGCCACCATCCTGCCGAGTATGGTGTCAGGCACAGTGTCTCCGTAGCCCACAGTGGAGAGGCTGACCTGTGCAGGGACAGAAAAGGATAAAATCCAATGTGAAGAAGCCCAGCAGACCCCACTGGCTGGTGCAGGAACTCACTCCCTCCCACCCCTCTGTGGAGCCGCCTGTCCCCTGTGACCAGTGCCAGACCCTGACCCTGACGGCAGCCAGCTGAGCTGTCCCCTCTCCAGAACCTGCACGGCCAGGGCTCCACTGTCCAGGCTGCGCCCAGCAGGCCTGGAGAGATGAAGGAAAGGGCTGGCTGAACCCAAGAAACACAGATCAGAGGCCAGACCTTGCTCCCTCACTGCTTTTGTGTGTGTCTCTTCAAACGCAGCTGGACAACCCTGAGCTGAGCCTTCCCCAGAAGTCAGCATCTGCAGGAGCTTCCTTCCCCCTCAGAGCCGTGGCTCCAGAGCTTCCTGGCTGTGAGCTGCCTGGCCGCAGACAAACAAAGCTTCCTGGAGCCTCCCTCCAGGGGAAACAGAAGCATTGCCTGGGAATTAACCATGTTTAGTAAATGGGGAGCAGGGCTATGGCGAGATCTGAGGCCAGAGAGTTTTGGGCTTGGCAGGGAGCTGTACTCTCAGGGAAAGGCTCAGCCTAGGATGTTGAAATGCTTGAACCTGGTGATGTTGCTGAGTGATTTTGCCCTTCCTTGAGGAGAGATGAATTTGAAGCAGATAGCCTTCAGTGGCCAAAGGGGATTATAAAAGCAGAAGTGATCTGTGGGATCATTTAATCTGTAAATCAAAACGTCCTCATAGCCTGTGGCTCTCAAGTGCTTTAGCTGCTCCCCATGTCAGAGGTAATGCCAGGTTTCTTACAGTGCTCAGCTCTGCAGAGCTGCAGGCTCCTGGCACAAGCAGGGCAGCGAACAGCAGCACACCCTAGTCTGTGTCCACTCTCATGACACGGGCTGAGGCACAGTGTGACTTATGGGTGCCACATGCAGCCATAGTCACATTGTGCCTATGGGTTCCCCATCTCAGACCCACAAGCTCTTGTGCCCCTTAAGCTCAGCAGGGCTGCAATGCTGCCCAGACCTTAGGCTGTCCAGGGTGGCTGTCCCCATACCCACAGGCTGCACCCACTCAACACTTGGGTCCCATGACAGATAAAGCTGAGTTACATCCCCCTTATTCAACTAAGGCCTGGAGGTTCCCAAGCCACCACCTCTGTCCCACCATCCCACTCCAGCACCGGCTTTTGAGCCTCTGAGCTCAGTCCAAACCTCTGACTTCTTTTCTCAGAGCACGCAGGGCACTCCCACCATTACTGAGCTGGTAGGAAAGCTGGGCCCTTTCTGCCCCCTGCCCAGCAGCAGTGGTGAATCCCCTGAGCACTGGGGCAGCCCCTACCCAAGGAGCCTCCCCCACCCCGCTCTGCAAGATGCTGCTCACACCTTACCGCTGCCCACCACCACGCGCAGGGGATACTGGTGAAGTCAGTGCCAGGGACATCGTGTTCCACCGAGTGTATGAGAGCAGAGAAGGTGAAGACCCCCATGGCAATGAAGAGGAGGAGGCAGCAAACCTGCTGGTAGCACTGGCGCATGGTGAAGCTGAAGGCCCGGAGGCCAGTGGAGTGACGTGCCAGCTTGAGGATGCGGAAGATCCTCATGAGCTTGATGAGCTTGAGGACTTTGCCCAGCTTGCTCACATTCTCCACCTTGTGCAGCTCCTCATGGTATTGCATGTCTCCATCATCCAGATTTTCAAAGAGGATCTGGATGTAGAAGGGCAGGATGGCCACCAGGTCTATAGCATTAAACGCTGCCCGCAGAAAGTTCTTGAAGCTGGAGGAGGATATGAGCCGCATGAGGTATTCAGAGGTGAAGAAGATGGCACAGATCATCTCCATCTGCTCCATCCACATTTTCCCTGTCTTGTTTTTCATCTCCTCCACTGTGCTCAGTGTCATGCCCACAATGGAGATAAGCACAAAGAAGCTCGACATGACAGCAATGATCTTGGCTGGGACAGAAGAGTACGGGTTCTCAATGAGGTTCCAGACCATCTTCCGAAACCGACCCAGAAATTTGCCATCAAACTGAGTCCCTGACTCCAGGGGCTCCAGCTCTGCCTCCAGCTCCTTCTCTATTTTCAGGTACTCATTGAGTTCATCTCGCTTTTCCTCTAACAGGATCCGGCAGCAGCGTTGGGAGTATTTCAAATGGATTCCCCAGTACTCAATTTCCTCCACAAAGTTACTGGGGCACATCTCATCCATCACCCACAGCACCCCACTGCGGTAGAAGTGGAAGATGTAGTGGAAAATCGAAGGATCTCTATCAAAGAAGTACTCATTCTTCTGCACCAAGTAGTCATCACAGAGCTGCAGCTTCTTCATGGGGTCTGTATAGAGCGCCAGCTTTCCAAGTCGGGTGATGGGATACTGGGCCAGTACCTTGTAAGCTATCTGGAACAATTTGCCACCCACATTAATGTTGAGCAGATACTTGTTCCTTTGGATGGGAGTCTGGCTCTTCTCCTGGTTACCATCTGCCACGTTCTGCATGGAGTTCCATTGTCTTACCAGGCTATCCTGTGCAAATGGGATGTAGGACTCCTCTTCCTCCGGGGTCCGGCAGCGGCCCCGGTGATCCCCTATCTTGAGGCTGGCCGAGAGACTCGCGCGCCTGGTCCACTGCTGCCTCATGGTGCCCAGCCTTCCGAAGTGGTGACTCCTGTTACGGGCCACAGGACAGCAGCTCTGGCTTCATGGGAATGCTCCCACTGGCCACACGCTGACTGGGATGAGTGCTGCAAGCTTGGGGCAGCGGAGTGGCTGCCCGAGGGGCACAGCTGTGTCCCAGTGCCACGTGGCACCTGCCGGGGTCCCAAAGCCGATTGCTGATCAGATTGAGGTTTGCATCGCAGCAGTCAGAGGTGGCCAAGTGCCCGCTCCTTAAGACACTAATGAGATTGAGGCACTAGTCCTTTATGTAAGGAACTATTTCTAGCTCTGCACTTCTCTTTTCCCTTATTCTGTTCTTATTAGCTGTTTGCATTTGCTGGATGCTGTCTCCTGGAAGGACATCCATGACACCAAACTGGAAACAGCACAAACTTGCCTCAATTTACCCTCTGTTGATGGGACAGGAAGGTGCAGACATGCAGGATTTGTACTGGCTTTGTATCCCCACACCAGATGCTGCTCTTGGCAGCAGCCCCTCGTTAAAGGCTAATGCAGCTACCCCGGCTGTCAGCTGTCACAGCCAGGGAAGGGAGATGGTCATGACCTCTTAGCTCATCCCTCAAGTCCCACAGTGCAGATTTAGAGGGGATGAGGTGAAGGCACCACCTCCACCTCCACAGTGTCTGAGAAGATCCCCTGAGGGACAACTTGCCCCTGTGCCCCTGCCCTGTGCTGTCACATCAGCCTTCAGCCCCATGACACAGCCAGGCAGGGACAGGAACAGGGAACAGGACACTGGAAATGCAAGTAGGCAGTAAAAGTTCCTCTGAAGTATTGGAACTGAAAAGGAGAAAATAATCCTTTGGATTTGGAAGTAAAAGGGAAACCAGAATTAAACAGGCTGATCTTTAACATCTTATCCTGGAACATGAACCTACTTCAACATGTAAAACATCACATTGATCTCCATGAACTGGTCTAATAAATACAGAGACACGGAGCACAAAGATGCTCCTGGCCTGAACAGCAGCTCAGGCTCCACTACAATTGAAGTCTCTGAGCCTGGGGATTAGAACAACAAAAACAATTCCAGCACCAGACAGAGGAAGGGAAATTGCTGTCAGAAACACAGCCTCGAGTTTTGGCATAAGATCCATAAAATGTGTTTCTTTCAATCCTGAAGCACTCAGCTCAGGGAGCAGAAAGCAAAACCTGCAATGTCTTGTGAGTTTGCCCCAGGGCCTCACTCCCCATGGCACAGGGAAAGCACTCGGCCTTGTACCACAGAACAGCCAGGCTCGGCTTGGCAGGTGCAGCTCAGAGCATGATTTGGGACCGGCTGGTGACAGCTGACCTTGGCCACATGGCCCTGCCAGCACCAGTGCTCCAACTGGCCCCAGCTCAGCCCTGTCCTGCCAGGAGTCCTGGAGCCCTTCCCACCCCACAGTGCTCCCCACTTCGTGCTCTGCTCTGGCAAAGAAGGGACAAGTTCAGGCATTTTTTTCACCTTGCTTTTGGCTGAGCTCCCTACTTGTCCGCGGTTCAGCAGTGGCAGCAGAGGTGCTACTGTGGCTATCTGTTCCTCCTGTCCCCACCCTTTCTGTTTGCTTTGTTCCTGTATTTAATTTTCTCTGCTACAGCTGGTGTGTGCTGGAGCTGCATCTGTCCCAGGCAGGCACAGCAGCACTGGCTTCCCCACAGCATCCCATGCCAGCCCACCCACCCCAAGTCCTCTTTCCCAGGATGTGACAATCCAAAGGTCATGCAGCCCCTGGCCTCCCAAATACAGAATCCATGCAAATGCACATATCCAGGAAAAATAAAAACTCCAGCACTTGTTAATTTCACATTCTTTATTCTCCTGTGTCAGTCACCACAGCTATCTCTGTCTGTCCCTATGGAAACAGAAGGTTGTGTGTGCCCTTGCAAATGACTCCTTGGTACTAAAAATAGCAGCCCTGGAACAACTCAGAACTCCATACCACATATAGAAGTTTCTCCCGTGGGGTACGGCAGCACTCATGTGCTACCCAGGAGCGGAAGACTCCTACTCCAAGGCTGATGACTGGCATCTGCTTGGCAAGCCAAGTTCCCACCTTCAAGGCACAAGAGGTCAGCAGCCAAGGCAGCAGCTTGGCGCACGTAGCGATCATTTGTGCAAGGTGCACGTGGCCAACGTGAGGCACTGGGCACTAATCTGCCCCTGCACGGTCAGTTCTGAGAGGTACACAGCACTCAGTCCTTGGGTCAGACTGTCTGTGTGGCACGTGGAGCCCTGGCCAAAGACATGACTTATTTCCAGGGACACCTCCGCTAGATCAAGACGCTCCGAGCCCTGTCCAGCTTGCTCCCAGGGATGAGGAAGTCACAGCTGGGCTGTGAGGGCCCTGACTCAGGGCAACCTGAGTAAGGGCCTCACCATAAAACCCTCCTTCGTGTCCTACCTAAGCCCACCCTCTGTCAGTTTGTACCTGTTGCCCCTTGTCCTTACAGGCCTTCATGAAAAGCCCCTCTCCATCTTTCTTACAAACCCCCTTCAGACATGGACAAGACACAACAAGGCTCCCTGGAGCCATCTCTTCTCCAGGGTTTGCCCTAACAAAAGTGCAGGACCTTATCAAACTTCATGAGGTTCTCGTGGGCCTCAAGGTCCCTCCGGATGACATCCCCTTCCCCAGCTGCACTCCTCAGCCTGATCTCATCCTCAGACTGGCTGAGGGTCCACCTGACCTCACTCTACACACTGATGAAAACACGGAATAGCGCTGGTCCCAGTACGGACCCTCGAGGGACACTGCTCATGTCAGAACAGTTTTAAGGAAGACACCATTAAGAGTGTTAAGAGGAGCCCCATGCAGCACTCAGCATTGGGGTGGGCAGAGCAGGTCTGCCAAGCATGGAGATGTTGTGGAAGGGAGTGTGAAAGGAGCTGCCAGCCCAGGGCCGAGGAGCTCCTTGCCCCATGTGGGCTCAGGTGACAGCAAAGCCAGAGCAACTGTCACCCCCACAGTGGCACTGTCAGTAAAAGCCTCCCATGCATGGGACTGAGCAGCATCAAACAGCAGTGCAAACATGGAGTATTTGTCTGACCTGTGCAGCCAGTGAGTGCCTTTGGAAATAGGTGAGAAAGCTCCTGTTCCCTGACAAAATCCAGGGGGAAGAATGGGACACATGAAAAAAAGGGTCTTGGCTGGAAGTGGAAGGAGACAGTTGAACAGCACTTGGCATTTCAAGGAGAAAAACATCTTCGAGTCCAAGGCCACAGTGGTGGTCATCAGCAGTAACGACTGTCATGCAGAACAATGAAGACATTTCTACCCTTTGGGAGGGCTGATGTACAGTGCCAGGGAAGGTCCTGTGCTATTTCTGGAGCCAAGGTAGTCCTACAGTCTAAGACCCATTTACAAAGGGAGCATCCTCTTGGTATTCCAGTATAACAACCCAGATTTGAGAGCTGATGTCCAATTCAGTCAGGCTCTGTGGTGAGCAGGAGACAGACCAGGCTAGTCTCACCTTATCACCTTGGGATAAGGATCCCTGTTACAAAGCCAGAAAAACATCTGGTTATTGACAGTCCCTTGGGAAAAAACCTAGTTTGACTTCAATTTATGCAAAGTGGAGGAAAAAGTCCCACACCAGAAGATCAGTATCTCAGCAGGACTGCTCCATGTCCTTGGCAGCAGGGAGGAAAGGGGAGAGTTCTGCTGCTGCAGGGCAGACTGAAACCCCATGCACCTGGTTGGCAAGCATCAGGGAAGCTGGGAAAACCTAGCCCCAAAGGGGAAAGCTCTAGAAGCCAGAAACACAAGGCAAGAATGAATTTCTCCCTCAGGCACTTGGAGCACATGGGATGCAAAACACTTACCCTTCAGGGCAAGGAGCCTTTCTGGCCCTTGCCAGGCATCAGCTGCTCCCTGGATGCTTTTTCAAGACTGGAGGTGTCAGATCTGCGTTTTGCTCTGGATAGACCCCACACAGCAACAGAACTTGCCACTACCAGGATAATCAGGAGCCCTAGAGAGGAGAGTGCACAAGCAGAAACCCACTCACTGCCCTGGTCTTGGGACAGGGCACTGCTGCTCAACACCATGAGCCAACAAGCAGAGACGAGCAGTGTCCCTCGAGGGCAAGGGACAGACAGAGAAGAGGTAAGCTAGTCCCAGATTACATGGAATGGCCTTTCCAAGGACACAACACACCCAAGGCAGAGCAATAATTAAGCTGTGGTATCAGGCCTCCCTTAGTCCACCCAGTGCAGCAAAAGCAGCTCCTGATAGAGGTCTGGAATTGACTCCATCAGGATACTCAATTTATAGCCCAAGGTAGGTAGGTCCAAGACCATGCACAGCTCTCTTGAGTCTCACATACCTGCAACAATCAAGATCCATGTGTAACCTTGACTCCTCGATGGCACAGAGACCTCTGGCGTAGCTGAAGGCTCTATGAAGAAAGAGAAACAAATTCATGAGGCTCCCAACTCACCTTATGGTCAGCACTCAAAGCAGTCTTTAATCTACACCTGGCTGAGTTCCCAGCTAACCTCAAGAGCACCAAAAGGCCTTTTTCAATTTAAGCAAAACCTTATCTGCCACTACTGGAGGAAAAAAGTTCTACTGGAAATGCATAACAGGGAAAGGTGGGAAATTTCCCAGCTGGAGCTGGAACTGCAGCATCCCAGCCTGTCCTCGTGGCACTGAGAAGCCATAGGTAGAACCAAAATGCAGCTCTTCCCCTCACCTGCCAATTGAACAGGTGCAGACATCAAACCCAAACCCAGTCTCTTGCACCTGCAGTAATCCCCCTCCTCTCCACACCCTCAGAACCCCCTGGGTGAGGGAAGCCAGAAGCGCCTTCCCAAGCACCCCAGACAGCCAATGGGTCTGACAGGGCTCTGGTACCGACAGTACTGGGGTGCAGACACAGCTGGACACAAGCCCAGACACGGTGTCTGCAGCTCCTGGCCAGCCCTGACGGCCCAGACTTCCTCCTCATCCTTTTCCCTTCGACCTGCCCATTCCCCTGAGACCAGAGGAGGTGGAGAAATTCCAGTGTCTTCTCGAAGCAGCTGCTGGGAATTGGATGTTCTGGAAGAAGGAAGGATGTACTTCAAAGGCCCTTCCCGAGGGAGCCCTGAGGGGCGTCATTGCCGTTCCGAAGGAAGCTGAAGGTGCGCGTCCCCCACAGCGCTTCCTCCACTCACAGTGACCCGCGGTGACCGCAGCTGCCCGGATCGGCCAGAGACAGCGAGGAACAAAGGCTTCGGTCCGGCTTGCCGCCCCCACCCGCACCCCGGGGCCCTGTACCTGCGCTGCCGGTGGGCGGCACCGCCGAGCTCCTCGGCGGGGTCACCGCGGGGCCGCCGGGACTCGGCTCCGCCGCGGTCGCGGTCCCGCAGCTCCACTCGTCCTCGCCGTCCTCACAGTCGGGGTGGCCGTCGCAGCGCCAGTCCTGGGGGAAGCAGAGGGCGCCGGGGGCGCACTGGAACTGGTCCGGGCGGCAGCGGGACGGGGCGGCTGCGGGGAACGGGAGCGTGAGGGGAGGCGGGGGGGCCCAGCGGGGAGAGCCCCCCCCGCGCCCCGCAACGAGGGGACCCTGCGCGCGGGGCGCACGAGGGCTCCAACCAATGAGAGCGAAGGGCGTGCGCGGGGAACCAATGGGCACCGCCCGCCCGGCCGCTCCCCCAGCTCACCGTTGCCTGCAGGGAGCGGCAGCACCGGCAGCGCCAGCAGCAGCAGCAGCACCGGGAGCCCTGGCGGCAGCAGTCGCGGCCCGGCCATGCCGCGGGCCCGCACCGGAGGGACTCGCTGGGGTCGCCGCGCCGCTAGAAACGCAGAGTGTGCGGGAACAGCGCGTGCGCTCAACTCCGACTTCCACCAATGGGGTGCTGGCGAGGGCGGAGCGCGGGCGCGCGCCCTTGAGGAAGCCCCTCCCACCTCCCGTGCCCTTCGGGGCGGGCCCCGGCGGTCACGTGGTGGGGGAGGGGCCGCTCATGCCGAGCGGCGCTGCTTTGAGGGCGGAACCGGCCCGCACCGTGCCGCACCGTGCCGTGCCGTGCCGTGCCAGCCCAGCCCAGCCCGCCCTGCAGCCAGCGCCGCCGAGCCCCGGCCCAGCTCCAGGAACAGCCGGGCCCTCCCGCAGTCCCCTGGAAAGCGCTCAGCACCGCGGTCAGCAGTGACGTGCTGTCCCCGCGGAGGGCTGGACAGCGCTCTGCCGGACCGAGCAGGGTGCGGTCACGGCAGGACAGCGGCACTGGCGGTGAGGGCGACTGCCCCAGGCTGCTGAACTTTTCTCGCAGAACCTGGGCCCGTGGGGAGCCCTGTGAGCAAGGCTGTGCTTTACTCAGCTCTGCTCTTCACTGACTGACTACAGCTTACAAATGCCCCTGTCCTGTGCCACTATTCCAACCAACCAAATACACTGGTATTAAACAGCAGTAACTTGAACAAATCAAATAAAATACACAAAATGGGGCGTAGGAACCACAGCTTTATATACATTTATTAATCAGACATCAGCACCCTCCAGCAGCTTGGAGCCACATCCAGCACAGCCTCCCCATCAGAGCTGCTCTGGAACCACATGTGCCCATCATACAGCCTCAGCTCGCTCCCTGCTCACAAGTACGGCTCATCCCTGGAAATTTCCCACTTCCTAAGTGGTGGTCCTGGTGTCACTGGTTTCTTCCCTGTTGTTGTCACTGCAGTGCCTGAACTGGGGTAGAGAAAGGAAGAAAGAGAAGAGGCTTTAGCAACACTCCGGAAATCATACTTCATTTCATCAGAAGTCCAAGCTGCAAAGAAGTGCTGGAGGTGTTTGTTAATCAGAGTCCCAGAATGGTTTGGATTGAGTGGGACTTTAAAGCCCACCTCGTTCTAGCCCCTGCCACGGGCAGGGACACTTTCCACCATCCCAAGTGGCTCCAAGTTCCATTCAACCTTGGGCACTGCCAGGGATTCAGGGGCAGCCACAGCTGCTCTGGGCACCCTGTGCCAGGGCCTGCCCACCCTGCCAGGGAACAATTCCTGCCCAAGATCCCATCCAGCCCTGCCCTCTGGCAGTGGAAGTCATTCCCTGTGTCCTGTCCCTCCAGGCCTTGTCCCCAGTCCCTCTCCAGCTCTCCTGGAGCCCCTTCAGGCCCTGCAAGGGGCTCTGAGGTGTCCCTGGAGCCTTCTCTTGTCCAGGTGAGCAGCCCCAGCTCTGCCAGCCTGGCTCCAGAGCAGAGGGGCTCCAGCCCTGGGAGGATCTCTGTGGGTTCCTTTGGACTCGTTGCAATGGGTCCCTTCTTGGAGGCCCCAGAGCTGGACACAGAAGATCCAGGTGGGGTATCGCCAAAGCAGAGTGAGTGAACTTTCTCCCACCTCACTTATTTGCAAGGAAATATAGACCCAAATAATCAGTTCCACATTCTTCTGTCAATCTGGATAACTTCCCACTGCCGCTGGGCGCGTTCTGTGTTCCTGGTACAAATCAGGAACAAGGCTGACCCCGCTCCACGGCGGCAGCGCCGCAGCTCCGCCCGCGTCAGACCTACCTGCGGGCCTGTGCCCCCGCGGGCAGGGTTCTCTGCGCCGCCGTCACCACCACGGGCGGCAGCGACTCCCGGCGCCCGTCGCGGCTGCAGTAATAGTTATCGGCGAGCTTGTGGCTGGGGCCCACCGGGAGCCGCGGCGGCGGCTGGCTCCTAGGCAGAGAACGACCCGAGCGTCAGCGGCGGGGCCGGGGTGGGGGCGGCTGAGCGCCCCGCCCGCCGCCCGGCCCGGCCCGGCCCCGGCACCTCTTAGCGATCTCCTCGTAGCGCAGCTGCAGCTTCGCCTGGAGATCCCGCTGCAAGGCAAGGCCAGAGCAGCTCAGGCGGAGCTGCCGCCCTGCGCCGGAGGCTCCGCGGAGCCGGGGGCGCAGCGCAGCGTCCCGCGGGGCAGAGGAGCCCCGAGGCCGGGGTTGTTCTTACCCCCGCCAGGAAGTTGCGGAGCCGCTGGATCACACGAGTTGCCGTCGCCATTTTGGCCGCGGTGAAGGGCAGGGACGCGGGGGGCGCCGGGAGCGCGCGCGCGGAACGCTGGGTCTCGCGAGACTTGGAGCTATATAAGGGGACGCGGGGTTTCACCGCCCTTTTCCGCGCCCCGGAGCCGCCATGGACACGAGCCGCGTGCAGCCCATCAAGCTGGCCAGGGTGGGTACGGGGGCCGGGGGGCCGCGCTGGGCCGCGCCGGGCCGCGACACCGCGCTAACCCTCCGCTCTGTCCCCGCAGGTCACCAAGGTGCTGGGCCGGACCGGCTCTCAGGGGCAGTGCACTCAGGTGAGCGTGCGGGCCCGGGCGGGCGCGGTGCCGCGGGCCGGGCCCGGCTAGGCTGACGCGGGCCCGCCCCGCAGGTGCGTGTGGAGTTCATGGACGACACGAGCCGCTCCATCATCCGCAACGTGAAGGGGCCGGTGCGCGAGGGCGACGTTCTCACCCTGCTGGAGTCGGAGCGCGAGGCCCGGCGGCTGCGCTGACCTGGACCCGGCTCCCCTGCTGCTGGATCGTCCGTCGGGGGATGGAGCCTGGCGCAGCTCGTTCGGCCGTGGGGCGCGGGTGGGGAGGAGCGTGGCGGCCGGGTCACTGCAATAAAGGGTTTTTCCAGTAGCCCCTTGCCCGGGTTTCACTCATCGAGCGCCACCCGACACCTCTGGTTTGTCTCACACCTGAGCACCTGCCGCTTTCCTTGGGTTCAGTAGCAACATGCCCCGCTTGTTACCGGGGTTACACACGGTGTCGTCATTGTAATATTGCATCTTTATTGACCTGTCACAACAAAAATAATTCTGTTTTGATTACAGTAGCCTTTATCCTGACTTTCCTGGTAAGCAATTTTCTGTATGTGATGGTGAAGTGGCATTGGAAACTTACTGAACCTCAGTGGAATTAAATCACAAGTTGAAAGTCAAGCTTGGTACCAGCTTTCAAAGCAACAGCCTGCTGTTTCTGTCTGTCTGTTCTCAGTAAACTGCTCAGTGAATGCTGCCATAAATACACATACTTGCTGACTTCCCTGGCAGTCACCCACAGAGCAAGTGCTTGTCACTCCTGCTGACTACTCCACCTCACTTTCTTTGGCTTTCCTTTCCACAACAAAATCAGTTAACAAGATGTGTTGTTTTAGGATATTACATGAAAAAGTAGGGCTGAAAAGTTTAGAGTGAGCCTTAAAACTGCTGGTTCAAGGGCAGGTTTTTAAGGATTGGCATTTTTTGTCTGCTTATAGAGTGGTTCAGGTTTGTGGTGTTTTTGGGCAGTCACATCTGCAGCCTCTCATGTATGGTCTCTGATGGGAGTGGTTTTTGTCTACAGAGTCCTGAGCTTGACTGAGGCAGTTCAGTGGCAGGTGTGACTGAGGGTTTGGGTGTCCTAAAGCTGAGCAGAGCACTGCTGGGGCAGATGTGCGTTATGTTGAACTGGAGCGGGCACTGAGGATTGTTGTAGGGCTGGTGTTAGAGTGTGGGATTGGTCCTTTCTGCCAGTTTTAGTTGTGCCCTGGGCAGTTCATGGGCAACATCAGGTGAGGAGTTTGTGCCATGGAGAAAGCCCTTGTGTTTGTGCTGTTGCTTGATGTAGATTGTGATTCTTTGGGGGTTTCAGTTTCAGAGAATTAGCACAAGGTTGTGCTCCTGGCTTGTGTGATGCAGCACAGCTCAGAACTGCTTGTGCCAGAAGTCCTCTCAGGGTTCAGTTCTGTGGCTGCTGTTCATTCCCCCACAGCTTCATCAGTGACCCAAGAGTGTTTGTTCTGGCCCGTGCCAGCCCTCAGTGCTGGGTGACTTGGACAGAGTGGCTTAGAGAGCTTTTGGAATGTCCCTGTGGGGTCAGCCTGGTCCCTGTCCACCTGAGGAGGGAAGCAATTTGCATCTTCACACTTGGTCTGGTGATTGCCCTTTAAGGATGCTGTGTAATATCAGCACCACAGAGAACCAGGGGTGGTGCAGGGCTGCAGAAAGAAATGGGCGAAGACACCACTGCAGCTGCCTGGGACACTTCAGCAGGAAGAAAACCAGACTGAGGGATGTAGCCAGTGCATAAACTTGCAGTGAATGACTTGGAATGTGGGGTCACCTGCTCAGGCCCGGGGCTGTGCCAGGCTGTGCCTCTGCTGCAGCTCTTGCAGGGTTTGTTGTGAGCCAGACAAGAAGGCAGGAGACTGCAGATGTCACTGTAATATTTCAAAATAACTTTAAATTTTATTTATATCTTAAAAATAAACATCAGTATTAAAATACCAGTAAACAGAGTAGTGTATTAGGGAGTGGCAGCAAGCGCTGTATATTAACTCCAGTGCAAAGCTGAGAGCAGGTTTCTGGGGAGGGCTGTGAGGCTCCCCAGCCCAGAGCAGGTCAGGCAGGGGCAGAAGTGAGCGGCTGGGCCAAGGAGCAGGGATGGGGGGCACAACACACTACCTTTGTGAAGGGCTCAGAGCACAGCTGCATTGCCATGCAAAACCCTTCTTCCTCCTGGTCCCTGTCCTCACCCTGTTCCTACCCCACACGGTCCTGACACACTTGCACAGACACGTTCTCTGACATACATGTTCCCCTTTGCAGCCTCCATGTGTGTGCTCTGAGCTCTTCTGGCCCATGTGTTTTTCCTGCTGCTGTATTCAGCTGCTCTCCCTTTTGGGATGGAAAATGGGCAGAGAGGGACTTAGCTGTAGGCTCTGGCTGTCTGCACAGTCTGTGGGACTGGCTAACTGGGGAAGTGTTCAGGAGGTAATTGGTCTCTGTTCCTTGGGAGAAGGACCTGCTCCTTTTGAGGGTTATAAGATAGGCCAGTTTAGTCCTCAAATGCATCCTCAGTCCCTTTTCTCACTTGGCTGCAACCCTAACTGCTCAAAGGTTTTGCTCCCATTGAGAAAATAAAAAATCCCAAGTGATTTCATTCTGAACTTCATCCCTTGGCCAAGCAATGTAATTTTTTTGCTTTGTATGCATGTGCTTGAAAAGAGGAAAAAAAATCAGATTTCAGCCAGGAAAGGAAATGCCAGAAAAGAAGGGCAAGTATTTGAGTCTGGAAATACTCCCAGCCCCTGTCCAAGGCAGCATTCCCTCTCCCATTGCTGTACAGGATGTGCCTGCAGAGCACAGTGTCCCTGCTGGGGCCAGGACCTGTCACTTGCCCTCCTGCCTTCTTCACTGGCACTGCTGCCTTCTCGGAGCTGCCAGAGAGCACAAACCAGGTGCTGTTTCTGCTGAATTGGTTCTCTGCTGTTCCTCCTTGCTGAGGGCTCAGAGGTAGCACAGCTCCAGTGGTCATGACAGGGAGCAGAGGGGATGGGGTGGCTTCTGCTCCCTGCATGTCCCGCCCCAAAGTAACTTGGCTCCAGTCACTTGGTGGTGAGGTGGCCACGTGTAGGCTGCATCCAGTGGAGGAGGCAGGTGAGGGAGGCCCAGGGATGGTGCTTGTGACGGGACTGAAGCTGCAGAGAGCGGTTTGGCACAGAGAGGTGGCAGGTGAGGGGATGTGAATCACAGCCCAGTGCTGATGGTGGCCCCTGGCTGGATCCCAAGGTCGCTCTAATTTGGTTTCTTTGGACTCCCAGGGCTCTTTGTGGCTGTTGGTGAAGTCCCCTGCTGCAAAGAGAATAGTCACCTTGAGACCTCTCCAGTGACTCCTGGTCAGGGCCAGCAGGGCTGTTCTGAGCACATGGCAGCTGAAATGCTCTGCTCTTGCTCCTGCAGCCTCTTCCTGGAGACACTCATCTGTGTGTCAGCCCTTTCCCCTCCCGTGGGGAGTGGTGTGGTACTCACGGGTACCTGTGCCTTCGTGCTGTTCAGGTGGGCGTAGAGGAGCTCAGCGATGTCACTGTGACCAGCCTCCAGCGCGATGGCAACAGCATCGTTACCATCCTAGAAAGTAAGGGAGATCATGCAGAAAGGGCTCTGGGGACAGGACATAGCGTGGGCTGCCCAGGCCCAGAGGCAGAACCTTACACTGTCCACTATGGAGATGTTGCAGGTGGGCTGAGCCAGCAGCAGCTTCACAGTCTCCAGGCGGCCGTGCTCGCAGGCACACATCAGCGCAGTCGAGCCCTCCTCGTCCTGCAGGTTCACGTCGGCCCCGCAGGCGAGCAGGGCTTCCACCATCTCCTGCCGGCCGTGACTGACAGCCAACATCAGCGCCGTCTGGCCAGCCTGCAAGGAAGGGACACTGCCAGGCCACCTCCGCCCCTGCTGTGCTACCCACTTGTCCCCACACCACAGGACCACTGCTGAGACAGCCCTGCTGCCAGGCAGGAGGAGCTCCTAAGATAACGCCCTCCCCATGCACTGACACCTCCAGGTTTTGGAGTCATTGTCCTACCCTTGGAAGAGCTGAGTGTGGTGCTGGCATCTGCCTGGGGGTGGGAGGGTCAAGATGTGGTGGCCCTCAGACTGCACCAACCTGGCTGGCCTTGGCATTGACGTTGCCCATGCTGAAAAGCCTCCTGACCACATTCATGTCCTCCTCCTGCTCAACGGCTGCCAGTGCTGCCAGCATCAGGGCAGTGTACCCAGCTTTGTTCTGGTGGTCCACGTTACAGATCCCTGTGGGAGTGGGCAGAGGGGGCTCAGGATGCTGCATGGAAGACATGGAGCAAGCCATGTGCCTGGCTCCCCCTCAGTCCTGCCCAGGGTGCTGTGAACCTTCCCACAGGCAAAGAACTGCTGATGGGTCTCCCCCATGAAATCTGTGTTCCCAAACGGGCTGGGGTGACTTCTGACCCCCACACCTACGAACAGACACAGCCCAGGGCAGCTCTCCTCACCCCTCTGCTGTCAGTGCCTTTCCCCTGTGCTGACAGGGCCAGGACATGACCTGGGGTGCAGTTCGATGGTGGCCAGGGGATGTTTCTGGGGTTGGGGGGCACTGACCCGTATCCAGCAGCAGCCACACGATGTGGAAGTTGGAGTGGGAGACACTGTAGTGCAGGGCTGTGTTGCCATTCCCGTCTGCCAGGTTCACCACGTGGGCCAGGAGAGCTGGTGAGACCTCGGCAAAGGCCAGGAGGTGATTGGCAACTGTGTCAGGGATGGACGACTTTTGGCTGGACAGACGGAACCACTCCTGAAGGACCAGGCTGCTGCTGGCGAGCTGTGGGCAGAGAGGGGCTGAGCTCGCCCTAAGCCCCTGCATGCCCTCGCACCCTGGCAGCCATCCCCTGCTGCCAGCCCAGGTGGCAGGGAGCAGAATCCCTGCTCCAGAGGGGGCAGGTAAAGGCAGGACCCTGAACAGCCCAAACCCATGCTGGGCATGGCCTGAGCTGAGTCCACGTGGGTTTTGGGGTTTCTGGACAAAACCTGGAGCAAAGGGCTGTATTTCGGGGAAAGGTGCTGAGCCAGGCTTTGCTGGCCCCTCTCTGAGTAGGGCCAGCTCTGGGGGATGTTGGCAGGGGCTGGGCAAGTCATCCCACCCTAGTGATCCACTCACCACCTCTTTGCTCTTGGCAGCAGCCGGGTGGCCCAGGTGGGTCTTGACAATGAGGCAGGCCTCCCTCATCCTGGGGCTCAGCTCGAACCTGTGGAGAGCATGAGGATGTCCCTGGTGTGGGGCTGCACCACCCCACCAAACCTGTGAGCTCTGTAGTGCCTGTAACTCTCCACAAGGTCCCCAGAGTGCAACCTCCAGCCCGGTGGCTGCACCCTGCCTGCTTCAGCCTCTGCAAACCGCCACAGAATGGAGCCTTATATGGATGTGCTCGGGCACGATTCGCCCATTCTTAGGCCACATTTTTTCCTATTGTTGAAAAATGTTACTGAAGGCTGGTTTTTTTGTCCCCCTCTAAACTATCTTCTGCAGCAAAGAAGCATTTGGAGCCTCTCATCCTTTCCTTAGCAGACCCAAGAAACTGGAAGGATTGTTTCCTGATGAACAGTCTCTGCAGCTGAACAGGTTTTTCCCACTGGCAGCACTGAAATCGGGGCAGATGCCCCAAGCTGGCAGGGCCAGTGCCATGGCTCCCAGCTGACCAGGGCCAGGGAGCCTTCTCCACTGGCACTTACTTTTCCTTCACCTCGGGGGGCTCCAGCAGAGTCACATCAGTCCCCTTGCACTCCAGTCTGGGCTCGCACATGCCTTCCCCAGCCTCCTCTTCTGAGGTTTCAGTGTCTCCCTGCTCTGAACTGTTGGAGCTGTCGGCTGAAGCCTTCTCAGAGGAGCTGTTGCCTTCTTCCTCCTCCTCACTGGATGTGCTCTCATACCTGCACAGAGGGAGGATGTTCAGTGGCAACACAGCACCAGTCTGGCCCCCTTCAGGCCCTGGCACTGGCCCTAGCCCAGGACAGGGATGTAGGGGACCAGGATTGGCTCACGGGGGTGGCAGGAGCCCTGAGCACGTACTCCCCGTTCAGCACTCCAACAAACTGCAGGCTCTTCTTGCTGCCCTCTGCCTCGCTCCGGGGAGGACCATCCCGCTTCTTCATGATGGACTTCAGGGCTCCTACAGGGAAAGAGATGGATGTCAAGGGCCAGTGAGCAAGAATCATAGAATTTTAGAATCATGGAATGGTCTGGGTTAGAGGAAACCTTAAAGATCATCTCATTTCAACTCTCCTGCCATGGTCAGGGACACCTTCCACTAGACCAGGTTGCTCAGAGCTCCATCCAACCTGGCCTTAAACACTTCCAGGGATGGGACACCCACAACTTCTCTAAGTAACCCGTGCCAGGGCATCACCACTTCACAGTAAGGAATTTTTCCTAGTATCTAATCTAAACCTACTGTCACTTTGAATCCACTCCCCCTTGTCCTGTCACTACGTGCTCTTGTAAACAGTTTCTCCTGGAGCTAGCCAAGCACCCCAAACACACTAGACCCCCGGGCGGGCATGGAAGGGACATGGGCAACTGCTGGAGCATGGGTAGCATTGGCCCTGCAGGCACTGTCCCCAACAAAGCCATCCTCTCCCTTCCTGCAGGAGCATTCCAACCCAGACCCTGGCATCATCCCTGGTGACACTCACCGGTTGCAGGGCTTGGGGCAGCTCCACTGTCCTGTGCTGGGGCTGGGTCCCAGTTGCTGTTTGTTGTCTCCAGCACAGCTGGCCCAGGGCCTTGGCTGTCTGGGCACATACCTGCCGTTGCTCCTGCACCCGGCGCTGAGGGGCTGCTCAGGCCATCACCCAGGCCAGGCTCCATCACCTCACCCATGCCGGGCTCCTTCTCCTCTCCTGCCAGGACAACGCTGCCCACATCTGTCTGGCTGCCCTTGTCATCGCAGCTGGCAGCTGAATCGGGTCCAACTGCCACGTCCCGCCCGTCAGGGCGGCAGCCCACGGCGACACAGGAGGTTGGGGGACAGCACTCCACACCAGCCTCCACTGTCTTTGGGGGGTCACCAGCTGCCCGGCTCTGTGTCACTACCACAGCCTCCACCAGTGCCTCAGCCACCTGCGGCATGGCCATCACCTCCTTGTCCACCTGCGCGCGGGGCTGGCGGGCGCACACCTCCAGCCGCAGCTCCTCCAGCTCCCGCGTGGCCTCCTGCAGGTGCCCCTCCATCAGGGTGATTACCTCCTTCTGGTGCCCTACCGTCTGCTGCAGCAGCTCCAGCTCCCGCTCTGCCTCAGTGGCCAGCCCCAGCGAGGACTCTATCACCCAGACGGCCACATCCCTGCGTCCCCGTGTGCCGCTGTCTGGTGTGTCCCCACTCTCCTGCTGCGACCGGTAGTAGAAGACGGCATCCGTCATGGCCCGATCCTCACCCACTGCCACAGAGCGGCACGGCCTCTCAGCCACCCTGGGGTTCTTGCCTGGCCAAGCCCTGATGTTCCGCTCCGGCACAGCCAGCTTCTCTGTCAGCTTCCTCAGCTCTGCAATTTTGCTCGTTCGCCCCTTCACTGGCTCTGCTTCACTCTCTGGCCCTGTACGGGGCGCTTCCTCACCCCCTGCCCCTGCCTCAGAGCCAGAGGAGTGATACAATGCCTCGCCAGGCTCTGCCGACAGCTTCTCCAGCAACTTTGCCTTCTCCCTCTTCAACTCGCAGATCTGCATCTCCAGGAGTGGGATGGTTTTCACCTGCTCCTCCAGGTCCCGGAGCTGCCGCAGGGCTGCAGCCATCTGCTCCCGCACGTGCTGCAGCGGGGCCGTGCCGAGCCCTGCAGCTGGAGTGCTGCGCCCCGAGCTGCCGGGGCTCACCCGGCCCCAGCCCGCCTGGCCCTCGGCGCCCACTGGCACCCAGTGGGGTGGCTGGCCCAGGGCACCCGGCAGGCCAATGTGGGAGGGACCACCAATATCCTGCAAACGGCCCTGCTCCTGCTCCAGCCTCCTGCTTGTCTCCAGCAAGGTCTTCTCCACCCGTGGGTTTGGCACGAGGCACTTACGGGTGGGAGGTGGGAGCAGCCGTACTGGCGGCGGTGAGATGGGGTGGGAGGTTGGCTTGCTCGCAGGCTCCAGGGGTGCTCGGCCGTGCGGGGACAGCAGCAGAGCAGTCCTGCCCTCCTCGCTGGCCGTGGAGGTGAGGGACTCGGTGGAGGTCCAGGCGCTGGTGTGGCTGCTGGGGCTGCGCAGCGTGCTGGGCGGTGGACGGGACCCTTTCACCCTGCGAGGCAGTGGCACTTTCTTGAGTGTTTGGCCACTTTCAATATCATCAACATATTTCAGGAAATCAAGGTCCAGCAGGAAGCCATAAGGGGTTTCCACAGAATACGAGCTCTTCTCTCCATCGTCTTGGTCCCGATACAAGAACGGGCCCCCAAGATCTGCAAGAGGAGAAGGGAGGGTTAGTGGAGACAGGATGGCTTTTCTAACTGGGTTATACTGGAATTTACAGCCTGTAGGCCCGTCTCCTCCATGATGTGCGATGTGTCTGTCTCCAGCACCCTCAGTGCTGTAGGGTATCACAGGGCACACAGGCCAGGTCAGGGTTGGTGCTGGAGTGAGGAACTCCACTGGGATGGGATGGGACGGGACAGCTCAGCCCTGCCACCCCCCTTGCACCCCTTCTGCTGTCACTACCTGGTGACAACCCTGGTCTCTTTACCTGGGAGGTTCTGGTTCAGGGGTGCTGGCTGAGCCATCTTCTTCCCAGAATGCTGCTGACCAGAAGACCATCAACCTGCAACGAGACCACGCCCTGCCAAACCCTGTGACCACAGGGCTGGTGAGCCCCAGGCAGCCACACAGCCCTGACCCCCACCCGGGGAGAGCCCTGTGGCTGCCCCCTGCCATTTGCAAGGTCCCCTGGCCTCCCCCAGCCCAGGGCTGACACTGGAGCCGGTGGCTGGGTGAGTGTGGTGCTGCCTGTGGCACCAGGATTGTTTGTACATTTAAGGAATGCTGCACAGCTCAGCTGGGATGGCCGTGCTGCCAGCTCTGAGGGTCATGAGTTGGAGCTTGGCCATACAGGGGGAGCAGGCCAGGAAAAAAAAAAGAGGCTGAAACCTGTATAGGTGCAATACTCAGTGCAAAGTTTGCTTTGGATAAAGGGAAACGATGCTTTGGCAAAGGCACGTGACTGCAGGGAGCTGCCAGCACCTGTCAGTGCTGGGTGTGATGCCCATTCCTGCCACCCAGGGTGCCCCACAAGGCCTCAGGAATGTCCTGAAGGGCCAATGACCCCCAGGAGGGACCTGACTGCTTTCCCCTGTCCATAATGTGGGATAAGGAAGAGGGGAATGAAATGGGAGCCTGGTTTTCCCAGGAGCCAGGCATGGACACACTGGAGGAGGGCAAAGAGGATACGGCTGCGGTCCAGAAGTGAGCTCATGGCTGGGGGTGTGACCAGCTGTGAGCACTGATCTAGGACCAGCTGCAACATCTGGCAGCATCTGGATGCTGGGGCCCAGGTGTGAAGTGCTCCTGGCAGGAGCAGGATGGGACAACAGCACCTTGGGAGAACCCATTGCTGCTGTGCATGGCACCAGAGTTCTGATGGCTGTGCCCATGGAGCACAGGTGGCCATGGGGCTGAGCAGCTGTTGGTGGGCAAAGCATTTGGCACTGGGATATTTTCAGAAGAAAGGAGGGGAGGAGAAATGCCACAGAGGAATGGTGGCTTGGGCACAGCCCTCAGGGAAGCTGAGGCTCAGAGCTGCCCAGGGAACGGTGCAGGATCTGGCCTTGGCTGCACAGAAACACCCATGTCTGCCCCTCAAGCCAATGCTGCAGCCACTCCCCAGCCCCAGGGCTGCAGCTGCCAGCCCTCAGCCCCCCTGACCCCGTGGAGCAGAGCAGCTGAGGCAGCACCAGGCCAGGCTCAGAGGGCTGGGCACAGAGTCCAACTGGGCAGAGATAAAACACTTCCCACTAGCCACCAAGACAGATTTTGGGGCTCTCCCACTCCTCTGCCAACCCACCCACAGCTGATGCACATCCCAAATTCCACCTCCCTTGGAATCATCCCACCTTTGAGCAGGCACCCATTCCACCTCCCTGGTAACATCCCAGCTCCATGCTGGCATCCACCATTCCCATTGGGCTTCATGCCCAAGAGGGTCCACACACCCCCCACCTCTTCTAATCCCTCCCACCCTGGGAAGAGTTTGGCTTCCTCCTCTGCACAGCCCTTGCTGCAGGTAATTAAACAGTTCTGGGGCCAGGACAAACTTCCCGCTGAGCTCCACACATGTTGTAAATCAAAAAGGAAGAGAGCAACAGGAGCCAGAGCCAGCAGGAGCGTTTCCTCGGGGGGAAGTGGCCGGCAGCTCCCTTCCGCTGCCCAGCCTGGGTATTGTCCTGCCTCGGGACAGGAAAAGCCTCCTCTGCCAAGGCCTAGAGACCTCCCACACCACTCCAGCAGCAAACGTGCCCTTTGCACCAGCACTGCACTGATGTCCCCTCCACTGAGCTGGGGACAGGCTGCTTGTCACCTGCCACCTCCTATGGCCCCTTCAGACAATGTCTGCAGCTGCATGCCGACTGTGGGGGACATCCTCCCACTGCTTCCAGACCCCATTTCTTTCGGTCTGACAGGGCTGGGCCAGATCACAAGTTTCTGTCTTCACCCAGCTCCAAAAATGGTGATGGGACCTGCCACCTACCAACCATGTCCAAGTGGCCCCAGGGACCCCATGGTGTTCAAACCCTCCTGCAAGGAGCAAACACCTCCCAGGCTCCTTGGGCTGTGCAAACTGTCCCTGGGCTGGGGAAGAGGTGTGGGGCTGGATTGGACAAGTGGGGGCAGATGGTCCCAGTGTGCAGCAGGTTGAGTCCCCACACCCATGGCCCAACCACTGTCAGACAGCCGGACCTGGCTGCCACAACCATGGCACCACACAGGCAGCTGCCCTCCACCTGGGCTGAAGTCTTTCTGGGGCCAATTATACCAGCCACTTTGGTGCCAAAGGCTGATTTTCAGCAGCTTCAGCTGCTCCCTTGGGCACTGGTGCAGGTTGCTAAAGGGGCTGGGCACATGGACCCTTGGGGGGAGCTCTTACACGATCCCAGCTCTCTTTGGAAGCAATGAGTGTTGTTTCTAGTACTGGTGTTTCAACAGAAAAGCAGGATGGTACAAGCAAAGGACTGGTAGAGAGGCTTGGCAGCAAGGGGAGAGGAGGAGGATGTGCAGGCACCCAACCACCCCTGTAGAGGCAGGGCTATGCTTTGCCCTGGGCTCACACCTGTATTTTCCCCTCGTGCTCTTGTACCAATGCAAACATGGAAAACTTGGGGCCAAAACTGGAGCTGCTCTGCTTGATTACAATCAGAAGTCATGTCAGGGATGAGGGAGGCTGGGCACCTTGGCACAGCCCAGGTAACACCTGGGCCTCATGCCCCAGCCCCGGCTGCAGGCAGCACCTTGTGACCCCTGGCCTCCTGGGATGATTTCCCCTTGGGGTTCCCAAGCTCCTGGACTGGCAGAGGAGAGGTCTGGGAGAGCTGTTCCTAAAGCTTGAGACCTTTGGGCCCTTTTCTTCCCCAGGACCACAGCTGTAGCAGCCCTCAGCCCGGTCCAACCACCTGCTGCAGCGCAACCCGAGCTGCTCCACCGGTGGGGCCAGGGCTGGACACAGAGAGGGTTCTCCCTAGCTCTCCTCCTGAGCCAAAAGACTGAGGTCATGAGGAATGTGAGAAGAACAGAGTCCAGAGCTGCCCTGGCCAGCACAGCTTGATTTATCTCAGCCAGGCATGCTTCCCTCGTAGTTGAGCAGGCGATAAGCCCTGAAGCTTGGAACTGAGGCTGTTCCAAAGTTAAAGGGAAACCACTGAGCAAGCACACGGCTTCCTCCACTGCCAGCAGCCTGCCAGGATTTGGGCTCCTCGCACAGTCAGCTGTCACACGTGCTTGTCACCTGAAGTGTTACCTGCCAGCACTGTGGCCGGGTGCAGCAGTAGGTATCCAGGGCTCACGACACCTTCCTGTCCCTGTCCCCTGCTGCAGGGGCTGTATGGGGGAGCCTGTGCCTATTTGCCCAGGCCAAAGTGGCCATGCTGTCTATGCTGGAGCTGCTCCTGGAGGAGCTGAATCCAGGTGGGTGGGTGCACAATGCTTACTAAGGGAGAGAAAGGGAAATGATCATCCCAACAGCCTAATTTCAGGGTTGGACTGTTATTTCTGGAGTTGTCGTCATCAATGGCCCGGTTTGCTGGGAGGCCAAAGGGGCGGCCCAGGCTCTGCACCCACTCCAGCCCCTCAGGGACCTCCCTGAGCTCACACACAACAGGTGTAGAGTCCACACACAGACTCACCCACGAGGGGATCAGCTCTATCAGCCCCCTCACACCTACAGCACTATAGGCTCCCTACAGCTTCACTAGGGAACATCAACCCCTTTCCTTGCTGCCCAGCAGCACCTTCCACCAACACCTCCGGATTCCCTCGGGGCCTGGGCTTGTTCTGCTGTGAGGAGGGCTCGGAGATCAAACTAAATTTACACGCAGGAAGCCCAGGTACAGCCGAGGTACACACACAGCACCGTGCACAACCCCGGGGTGGGATCTCCATGTGCACGCAGGAGCACCCCGAGCTCTGAGCACTCCTGTGCCCTCCAGCACCCCAGAGGGGCCTGCAGCAGCCCGGGGTGCCATGTCCCACCACCCGGGGAACCCACAGCACACCCAGCCTGAAGATGTCCCCAGGACCCCAGGGAGGCCCCAGAACCCTGAGCACTGCAGTTCCCCAGCTCCCTGGGAGTCCACCAGCATCCCCAACCTCAGGGGTTCCCGGCACCCGTGGGGGATCCCCAGCGCCCCGGGGTGCCAGCAGCACATTCCAGGCACCCGCACGTCGGGGCGACAGCCCGTCCCCAGCCCAGGGGACCCCGGGGACTCCCCGCCGCCGCCAGCCGGAGGAGCGCAGTTCCAGCCCGGCCCCGGCCCCGCTCCCCTCCCGCTCCCGCCGCCGGGGCCGCTCGGGCGNGGGCCCGACGGGACGGGTACCGCCCCCGGCCGCTCGCCCCGCGGCATCCCCGCCAGCTCCCTCTCCGCCTGGGGAGGGGGTATCGCTGTCCCCGTGGCCGCCCGGGGTGGGATGTGTCCCGTTCCTGTCACCTGGGGGGAGGGGTGTCCCCTACCCTTGTCACTCCCAGGTCCCCTGTCCTGATTACCCTGGGGATGGGGTGCTCCTAATGCAGTCACCCTGGGGACGGGATTCTCCCTAACCTGTCCACATCGCGGATGGTCACCCTGCAGAAAGGGAGATCCCCTGCTCACATCACCCCGATGCTGGGGTACCCTCTGCCCTGAGCTCAACCCCGCTGCTGGTCGGGGCCCGGCGGGTGGCTGGGGTCCAGCTCCTGCACCACCGTGCTCCCCCCAGCACAGCCACCCTCGCACATCTTGCCCTCGTCCCACCCACGGCCGGGAGCAATGTGCCTCTGGGCCTGGCTGGACTCCCCGGGCCTGGCCCCGCTGGGTTCCTGGCAGCCCTCCCTGTCCCAGCAGCGGCTGTCTGTCTCCTTTTCTTGCCAGCTTTCTTCCCCGCCCGCTTCCCGTGCTGGTCGCTGAGCCGCGAGCTCTGGGCTCTCCCCACATCCTGTAAGGACCCCGGCCATTCCTCACCTTAGAGCTTGCCCTCACTAACTGCTGCAGACCTTTTCAGCGCTGAAACCCTCAGCAAAGATTTTTGTTTCTTTTTCTTTCCTTTTCAGCTCTGAACTTCACGGGTATTTTTCCATATCTGGCACTTCTGTAACACTACTCACGGGAAGAGCAGGAGAAACAAGATGTGCTTCCCGACGTCCCTCCCAGCTGCTGGCAGGCAGTTTGGGGACTTCCTGGGAAAGGGTTTGCATCCGGACGGAAGTACCTTAATAGCTCTAATGAGTCTACCTCCACTGACAGACCTCGTCCCTCTCCAACCCATTTGCATACTTGGCCTCCCCAGCATGCTGTGGTAATGAACTTAGTGATTTCACGCCCTCAATCGGTCTCCAAAGCAGGTCTGGAATAGCACCACTCTTGCCGATTCACTGACTGCTTGGAGAAGAAATCACTTGGGTCCCCTGCACAGTGTGGCTTTACTGTCTCTGTCCAGGTCAGGAAAGGTGAAGTCTGGGGCAATGAGCCAGGTCCCAGCAGTGCCCAGCTGGGCTGTGGAGCTCATGCCCTGCATCCCAGCTCAGAGGTCCATGATGGGCCCACATCCAGCTCCCTCACTTCTGCTCTTGAACATCTGACAAAAATGTCACCCAGCTCCAGGCAGCAATTCTAGTTTCCTCCCTGCAAAGGGAAAAAAACAACAAAGGAGGAGTTGAGGAAACATGAGCTTGGGAAAGTGATGTCACTGCAGCTCTGTGGATGCCAGACCCCCATGTGACTGCTGCCACCCCAGCATGAGGGCTGAGCTGTGGAAGAGTGAGGAGACTACAAACAACCCAGCATCACCAAAGAAACACAGCCCTGGGGCTGCCTGAATGTGGTGCTGGATCACAAAACTGCGGCAGCTCAGAGATACTTCCAGGCTGAGACTCACCCGCAGCCTTAGAACAAGAGGGATGGCATTGTTCCCTGCAAGGGTCAGACTCCTCCGGCTTTAAGTTCTGGTCACTGACAAGAATCAAACCCAAGGGGTAGCCCTTGTTTCTCATATTCATTGTTTTGTGCAGAAACTACGTGGGACTCAAATATGAGGCCACGGCCAGAGAACTCACCTGGGCTGGTTGGTGTTCACACCCCATGTAAATCTCATCTGCATCCAAGAGCAGATCACATGGAGCAAAGTGCTTCTGCAGCCTCGGCTGGCCACCAGTGTGGTGGCTTCACCCTGCGCCAGGGACCTGCCCAAGCTGTGGCTCCTGCTGGCCCAGGCCGGCACTGCCCAGCACGGGCAGCTGAGCCCAGGCTCGGAGGCAAATGGCAGTGGCCACACCCACACCTGTGCCAAGGTCTGGGTTAGCCAAAGTGTAGATTGGGGGTGTTAGGACTGGTGCCTGTGTGGGTGAAAGATGCACAGATGCTCAGTCTGGGAAAGGCTACAGGTAAGGACCAGGGGCTTCCACAGTACGGGACCAAGCTCTTGTATTCAGCATCTCTCCCATAACCCTGCATGGAGGGGTGGGGAGGGCTAGCCAGGCTTCTGTTCCTCTTGTAGGGGCAGTTCTGCCGAAAAAACCTCAGTGGTTTCCTAGTGGTAGAGTGTTGTCATTCAGCTGTCTGGGGCTCTGCTGACTTTCATGGCATCATTTTTGGGTGTGGCACAGCTCTTCCTTCACAATGGCCATTGAAATCAGCCCTGACCCTTGTAAGAGTGTCCATCTGAACAAAAAGCTCCAGGAGCTGATGAGTTTTCATAGAATCAGATCTACTGAAAAGCTTTTTTGGTCCAGAAGAAGGTCTCAAAAAGTTACTTTCCTTGTGAATCCCAAACCTTTTCTCTCTGTCAGTCCCTACTGGGACTGTGAATATGATCATGCCTCTTTTCTCATCAGAGCAGTAGGAAATGTGGGTGCACCTGTCTGCATGTGTTGTGACTCACACCAGCACAGCTGGGTGCTTCTCCACAGTGTGCTGGGAACAGAGCCCCAGGAGCTGGAGGTGACTGCAGACTGACAAAACAGGCTGCATCTGTCCCTCTGCAAACAGCACAGGAATTGGGTGGTGCTGGTGCATGAGAAAACACACAAAGCTTGTCCAGGCTTTTGGCAGGCTACAAGCAGGCATTTGCTGTCATTCTGTGTCATTCAGATGGCTCCTGGATGGAGAGACCCTGAGAAATGCTGCTGTAGATGCTGGTGGGAAAGGGCTGCAGCCCCATGTGCTGCAGATAAGCCATTCTGCTTGCTGCAGCTCTGGATGACTCTGTTTGTTCCCTGGGTAGTGGGATCCTGATCCCTGGGCACCCTTGTCTCCCCCATGGGCAGCAGGAGCATCTTAGTCCTTTCTGAGGCAGTGGGCTCCGAAGTCCTGGGTGTCCAGACTGGCCAGTGGTGGCCCACGGCAGGGAGGAGCAGTGCGTGCTCTGGGTACACGAATGATCAGATGTGTTCCAGCCATCTCCTGGCTTCCTGAGTTCATCTCTGCTTGCTCCAGCTCCACCAAGCCTGCCTGAGCTTGGCTCCTGGCTCCACCACCCCCTCCATGGCCCCCTGAACGAGCTGGCCAGGCTGGGCAGGGTGTGAGACCAGAGGCAAAAGCTGTGAGGCTCTGTCTGGCCCAGTCCCTGTAGGAAAGGGTGTTAATGCTAGCAATATCCCAGCCCAGCACGCTGCCCTCCCCACAGGCACAGTGGCCCTGCCCAGCCACCCCAGCAGGATGTCCTTGTTTTCTGCCCGCAGGTTTGGGGATGAACAGAAAGCTCGTTTCCTCTCGTCACCTCTCTGCTCAGGTCCTTCCTCCCTGAGATGCTGCAGCAAAACAGCCCAAGAGTGGAGCTGGAGCCACTTCCCCAGCAGTGTGGGATCTGGGGAAGGGTCCCTGCGGAGCTGTGGGTTCACACATGGTGCTCAGACCCAGCTGAGCTGGCAGGGAAGGGGCTTGCATGAAGGCTGAAGCCACTGGGAGAAGCCAAACCCTGACAGCAGGACAACCACCACACAGACTCCTTGCCAAAAGCCTCCTGCCTTGCCATTTCCCAGCACCCATCACCTCCTGGAGACCCCCTTGAACCCGGGTTAGGGCTATGCTGAGGCACCTGCACCAAACACAGACCACCCTCAATGACACCTCTCCCTGGGGACCTCCTGCTCCATGCCACCTCCCGCTACCTTCCACTGAGGTATGTGACCCTTTTGTCCCCAGCACAGCCCTGCAGGACCAGCCCTAGTCCAGGTGCAGGGTGCCCTCGTCTCCTGTCCCCCAGCCCGTGTCCCCTCTGATCTAGCCGGCCGCAGGTGACATTTTGTGCCTGTGCGGCGTGGGCTTTTATCTCGGGCAATCCTTGATGTGCTTGGCACAGCCCTTGGCTAGCCTGGGGAAGGCCGGGACAGTTTTTTTTGTGGCTGCGATTGCAGCTCAGCCTTATCAGCGCTGAGGGAAATGCCGTGCGGGCTTTCCGCAGCCGGGGTTTGCTTTGGCCACGGGCCAGCCCCGCCGGCAGCGCCCGGGGGACCTGTCCCAGCAGCCGCGTGTCCTGCTCTGCGTGGCCCTAACACACCCCAACGGTCAGTGAGAGCCGTCAGCGGGACATTCCAGTACCGGGATCACGCTGTGCATGGCGGATTTGCAGCCTGGGTTGCCTTGAAGATCTGTAATCTTGGCTGAAACACTACAGTCCTCCAAAATGGCCATTTTCCTTTAGGGGCTTTGGGCACTAATGTCCTCCTGTAGCCAGCAGGCTGTAAAATGGGTTTTGAAAAAAGGTGCCCAAGCTGATTGCCCCCAAAAGGGGTGACTCCTGGAAAGGGGGACACCTGCCCCTGTGAATTCCTGTGACTTCGGTCCTACAGTAGGGTGGGGTCCCAGCTGCAGCCCTGTCCTCTGTGGAAAATGCTCAGGGGCAGCAGCCCTGACATCCCCAGCCCCTGGTGCTCGGCAGGGACAGCGGTCTGCGTGGGGACAAGGATGTCGCCATCACGTGGTGGGTGATGTGGTCTCAGCTCCACCCACAGATTTCCAGCTCGACCCTTCACCCTGCAGAGCAGGATGGAGCTGGCTGTACACCGTGAGCACAAACCAGCCCCCAAATCCCTTCTGCTTCTGTGCTGTCCTCTAGCACCCAGCAAAGTTGCCAGCTGAGCCCTTAGGACAAAGAGGGAATTTCCTACCCAGCAGATGCCTCTCTGCCCTGCACAGCCAAACTCAGTTTTTCCCTGGGGAGTTATTTCCAGCTGTTTTCAGGTCTCCGCTCTCCCTGCCCCGGCTTCACTCCCCCCGCCTCAGAGCCCTCGGGCTGACGGCGTCCGGCTCCCTTTTGACATTTCCAGCGGAATCGGGAAAGGCCACTCGTGTCCGGCACACAGAGCGCCCTTCTCCGCCCTGCGGCCGGCAGCTTCCCGGCTGCCGAGGGTCTGGCAAGGGCCGGGGGCGCAGCGGGACCTTCCCGACGGGAATGGCACAGATCTGTCATTGAGAAGAGCAGAAAAGCCCCTCTGTGCCGCCGCCCGAAGCGGCACATCTGGTGCCGGCAGACAATCGGCCCTTTGAGCTGGCAGCTGCGGAGCGGGGCCAAGCAGAGCGCCCTTCCCGCTGCCCGCCTCCGGGGCGGGTCGGAGCCTGGGTCCTCCTCCGGGTAGCACTTCTGCCTCTGCTTTCTGCTCTCGGATCTCTGCTGGGAGCTTTCCCCTCCATCTGCAGGACAGGAATACATTCCTCAAGTGTGGATCCGTCGCCACCCCTTCCAGGAGCTCCCTCCTGCCAGACTGTCCAGGAGCCCAGCTTGTCCAGGCTGGCCCGGTGCCAGCATCCAGCTGGTTCCTTCTTTGCCAGTGAGCAGAGAGAAGCTGGAAAGTGTCCGATTTACGGGAGTTTTTCTTGCAGATGCTGCACAGTGTAGGTGGTACCTCTGAACTTGCTGTTCTGAGCCCACCTGTACTGCGGGGACAGGGACAGCCCCATGGGGAACAGCCAGGCGTGTGGCACTTGTGCCTTCTCCCTCGAGGAGGAGAAGAAGAGGAACAGCGTGATTCGGTCCCCCAGGCACTGGACATGCGGCAGGGAGCACCTGCAGCGCTACTGGCACCTGGGGACATCTGGGGCACTGTGGGTGGCAGAACTGCTGCTCCGGCCCCTGCACTGCTCCAGACACGTCTCCTCTGAGAGAAGGACAGACACCTGAAATGAGGGATAATTGTTTATGATTCAGTGTGTGTTTGAGGGGTGCAACACAGGTCCTGGGTGTCGAGGTCGGGCAGGGTGTGGGGAGAGTGGAAAAGGAAGTGTCCCTGCAGACAGATGAGGATTCTGGGCAGTGGCTGGTATAGCCCATCGAGCTCTGAACAGGAGGGTGAGCAAGACCCACCGGGCAGAGGGGAGTGGAGGCAGTGGCGGCTGGGGTGGGGAGCAGGGCACCACGGCACAGCTGGGGCTGGGGGACAGCAGAAAGAGGTGCCAGGGTCGCTGGTGAGGTGGGCAGCACGTCGGGGTCTGCCCAGCGTGAACCTCTGGGGCTGGGTCCGAGGGAACTTTGGGAGCAAGTCACATCTACCTGTGGGAGCAACCGTGGTGGGGTGACAAGTTGACAACAGCCGTGGTAGGGTGACAAGGTGAGGCGCTGGCAGGGTGATGGGACTACAGAGTGATGGGATGAGGGGGTGACAGGGTGGCCGTGACCCTGAGCTGAACTCCCGAAGCTCCGTCCCGGCCCGGTCCCCAGCCCAGTCCCAGCCCGGTCCCCAGCCCAGTCCCAG